>JARHVA010005567.1:625000-627500 GCA_037957365.1 Torreya grandis | reverse complement strand
AATACTTACTTTTGATGATGAACCTGTCGAGCCTCAATCATTCCCTTGGCCAAGGTGCTTCACAAGAAATTGTTGTGGTTTGTAAGGATAACCAAGATAAATCAACTCTAACCTACATAACCTAAGTAAGAATAAAAAATACATATTTATAATAAAAGATCGAATCTCTAAAGAAAGTATTTAACCCTATAGATTTATTCCTCAAGTAGAATAGTCAATAAGCAGATGTTCATTCACACTTATTTGCTTAATTCTTCACTCTCTTTTGACTTTTCTTATCAAATGGTGGTAAATGAATTTGTATATATAGTGGTAACTTACTTAAAAACTTTTAGACATGTCAATTTTACTAGGTTAATTATGTTGACCTAGTACATTTTTTGGGCTAATGACTAATGTTTGTGCTAGGTCAACCAGTATGCTAATAAACCAAAAGAGCTAAAGTATCTCCATAATACACTAGGTCAACCAAGTTAACCTAGTGCATTGAATAGGTTAAAAAGATAATAAGGCAAGAAATGAGGGAATAAATCATGATAATTATTAAAATGGATATGAAAGAGAATAATAAGCTTAGGGTTTAAGGTTTTTAGGAGATTAGAGTGTGGATGGCAAGTGGCAAAAGGAATAATAGTCTTACAAAGCATTGATGGTCTACCCACCCCTTTCATTGTGCACCCATTAAGTCATGAGCTTATGAAAGATTGAGAATTGAGAGGTTCCTACAAGATACAAAGTATTAGTAATCATTAAAAGTTTGAAAATATTATGTGTATACATATGCCCTAGTCAAAGTACAACACAGGATGGTGCTCTAGAGATAGAACATAATAACACATAACATTGATGCTATGTATGGTTTAGTAAGAATTAAATAATATAAATGAAATGATACAATTTAAAAACACATAACTTTAACTTGCATTAATGTTGTAGATAAAGAAGAAAACTACAAGAAAAGTAAAGGCATCCAATGTAGAGCACACTAGGTGAACCTATAGAAGTTAGTTCAAAAATAAAAATATCAAAAAATCAAAAATTTTGGATGATAGGAATATGATAGTGGAAAATAATCTCTATGTCATCATGAATCCAACATATTTGATGGTTTATGAAATGGATGAATAGAAATAAAGATATGAGA
The DNA here is from genome assembly GCA_037957365.1 of Torreya grandis. Classification (NCBI taxonomy): domain Eukaryota; kingdom Viridiplantae; phylum Streptophyta; class Pinopsida; order Cupressales; family Taxaceae; genus Torreya; species Torreya grandis. The sequence goes on along the minus strand of JARHVA010005567.1, from coordinate 626,356 downwards.
AAAACAAAGAATCTGAAGGAAAATAATTATAATAATTGAATTTTGAAAAGTATTTTTAAATAGAATAAAAGAAAATTCATTTTGTATTTTGAACTATGAAATAAAAGAAAGAGACATTTGAGACCAAACAAGGCTAGTATGGTAGGGGAATGACAAGCTAGACAAGGACACCCAGAGGTAACAGTAGGTGCACTATAGGTATGAAATTATGGATCTCCAACCAATTTTTGAAATTTATATTGAATTAAGTAAATTTTTGATAAAATTTTATTTTAATAATTTATACATGTCAAAATTAAACAAAATTAGATTTTAAGGGTAGTAAATAGAAAGATGGGAAATGGGTTTAAGGAAAATAGAAAGAAAACATGAAAAATGCACATTTTTAGCAAAATATAATAGGTCGGTACATTGAAACTACTAGGTCAACCAAGTCAACCTAGTAGGTTGAATCAATGTGAAAATCCATGTGGTCAACCTAGTATGTATAGGTCAACTTAGTGTATTTTATAAGCTAAGACCTAGTGAAAAAGTGTCCAATTAGTTTGGACGGACCATAATGGAAAATTAACATGAGGGAGAAGAAGATAAGAGGAAAAATAAGAAATTTAAGATAAAATAAGAAAAAATAGGGAATTTTTTTGTCAGAATAAGCATGAAAAAGCATGCAGGAAGCTAAAAGAGGGCTTGAATGGCTTAAAATAACCAAAAACGGGGGAAAAGGACCAAAATAGGATAAAACTGATAAAAATGAATAAATTATGCTTGTTTTTTTATTAAAAATAGAATGTATAAAGAATGTATTATGATTAAACTTGACATGGAGGAGATAATACATATTTTTTTATTTCTTGATTACAAAGATGACCATGGTTCTATAGATTATTAGATGTGTCTTGGTTGTTAGATTTGTTAGATAGGTTGATAGATAGAGATAGATCTAGACTAATAGCCATAGGTCTAGGAGGGATATCATATATGTATAGGATCCCCCTGAACATGGATGTGTTGGTCATGTTCCTTAGTTATTTGGAATGATTGACCAATACCTTTAGATGGGAGGTGGATGGGAATGTGATATAGGTGGATATAACACTATAAGATGTCCATGTCATCTTAAGACTACCCATAGTAGGAGTATTAGTGATGATAGGGATACCAAACAACATAGAGGAGAGGGTAACCTTAGCTATGTGGGATATAGGCTCATAGATGATATTGCCAAGGTGGAGATTGAGTATAGATGATGTGTATATATCATATATTCCAAATCTCTAAAAGGTAGTGATAGTCCTTGTGACATAACGAGTGCTCTATCACCTTTCAGATCATAAGGTATCATTATACATGGTATCC
>JARHVA010005567.1:390000-620000 GCA_037957365.1 Torreya grandis | reverse complement strand
AACTTTATTTTCAAGGATTTTTTAATATTCTTCCTCTAGATGGATTTGGAATGAACAATCATGAGAGAGATAGTGATACACATTAATGAGCTATAGGCTAAGGCTAAATTAAGCTAAGTAACCCAAGATAAAAGATTGACTAGGACACTTATGCTTGGAAATGAACAAGTATGTGATCTCAAGTCTCAACTCTATATATGCTTATTTTGTGGAAAAGGAATAAGGAAAAATGAGATCCAAAGGTGTACTGATAAAAGGAAATAGTAATGAGAAAGACTGTTTTCTAACTAATCACAAGGTAAATGGAGATAATAACCAAAGGGAATAGGGTAGATATAACCAAGTCACCATGACAACTATCTATGAAAAATAAAGATAAGAAATCAAACAATCATGAAGATATAAGGGAAGAGTTTTGAGAAAAAATCTAAAGGAAAAGAAAGCATTGATAAGTGAAAAATAGCTATGATAAGGAAAAGACATGTATATGCAAAAACATAAAAACATAAGATAACTATAGTATAAAAACAAGGAGAACTATGATATAAGATAGGAAATAATTTGACACAGTGTCAAATAATATAATCAAAGATAGAAATAAGATTGGATCACATGTCCAATTCTAATATAAATGATAAATCACCATGCAAGTGCTCATAAATACTGGTAAATCTATCCATACACATTATCCAAGATGTCAGATAAATCTCTTTGAAGCTGAATATGAACTATTACTAATGTCTCATCAATCTTTACTTAATTGTGGGCAAATACTTCTTTTCTAATCTCCTCAACTAAAAAAGTATTAATACTCATTAGATCATCTTGAGAAGGGAAATTTTGGAAAGGATGGTTAGGATAATGTGTGGGAATGGGATCTATGGGAGATGAAAGACTCACCAGTGGAGAATGATCCATGGATGAAGGAGGGTCCATGGGTATAAAAGGAACCATAGGTGGAGGGACAAAAGATGGTGAAGTGACCACAAGATGTGTAGCTATAAGAGAAGGGGGATCCTTCTTGTGAGAACAACCTATGGGTGGAATGTTAGAAGGTTCAAGGATAACTATAAGATGATCCTTAAGATGCTGCTAAAGGATACGATAATGATTAGTGTGATTTGTGTCACATTGGTACCATAAATAATACCTCTCACCATACTTAGGTATATATTTAGGAAGGGTATTTGGAGGAGGTATGGTATTGTTTATATATGGGGAAGAAATATGTAAGGTATCAATATATTTTTGTAACTTATGACAATAGGTAATAGATTGATTATCTCTCCCATAAAAGCAACAAATACACTTGTGAGTACTTTTAGGAAAAACACTCACAAGAGAAGGTGTAACAAGCATGTAAGAAGATAGAGATGGATCATTAGCTCATTTGGTTGGCATAGGATCCATATTAGGTAAAGGAATAAAACCTTCAGCAAGAGAGGGTGGTGATGGAGAGGGAATAAAGCTAGGCATAATAGAAGGGACACTAGTGGAAGAAATAAGAGTAGTCTCGATAACAGGGGAAGTATCAATAATAACTAGTTATAATATAGGTTTCATTGTGGGAGGGGTGGGATAAAAAAAAGTTATGAGGGTTACACTACCCTTAGAGGTGAATCAATGATGAGAGTTAAGGAACCTATCAAAATGGTAAGGTATAGTCATACCACAATCTATGAGCATATTCCTATGGGGCTCCTCAAAAATTTGAGGTGTCAGTGCCATTTCTACTCTATGATAAAGAGGAAAAATGCAATAATCAAGAACTATAAATGTTGTAACATGAGAAGATGCATGAAAATACTTAAGTAAATAAGAATAATAATGCATAATCTTGGCATTATGGGCTTGGACAAGACCACCTAATAAAGGATCATCTAAAGAATGACCATCATCATAATCTAGTGTATGAAGATCAATGACACAAGTTGGACTAACTTTCTCATCAAAAGAAGCATGGTGAATAGAATGTCGAGTCTTGGATAAGACTATGGGAATAACATCTTAAGGAGGTTTGTGAGAATGAGGCTACAAGGAAGTAAGAAGATATAAGATGAGATGACACCTAAGATAAAAAAATTTGATCTTTACATTAATCTCATCAAGGTCATCATCATCAAAGCATAAAAAGTTGGGATGAATATTACCAATTAGCTAAATATGCCCATTGTAACCTCTAGTTGAGTTGATAAGAAAATTTAAATGTTGTGACTCACAGAATGGAATGCTAGGTAGAGGCTCAAGAGTAGGAATCTTGTAAACACCATGATATTAGAACTGTTCAAAATTCTAAGGGTCAGTATCTCCTTGAATCTTGTAAATGACTGCATTATGAGGGAATTTAATGCATTAACAGGTAGAAGAAGTGATAGCTCCCATAGGATGAGTTCACAGCCTACTAGGAAAGATGTTATAAAAAAGGTAAATTTTGAAGATCATCACCTTTGCATGAATGGTGATAGGTGGGATTGTAATGTTAATCCACACACACCCAAGAGGATGCATTTGCTTTCTATCATATCTTTGGAAAATGCTATGTGTAGACTTAATATTTCATTTTGAATATCCAAGGGTTTTAATGAAATCAAGAGAAGCAACATAAGTACTATAACCCTCATCAATGAATGCTCATTTAACATGGATATTACCTATTTAGATGCTAATAAATAAGGGAGGATCATCTTTATGAATCAAAATCTCATCAAGAATCATAAATGTGATGGGAAATTTTAAAAAAAGAGAAGTGTCAATAGTTTCATCAACATTGACGGACATCTCTTCATATTGTTGGAAGATACTATCCTCAGAACTAGATAAGGCTACCTCTTATCCTACTAGAGGAAGATGAGGGAAATTTATCTTAAATAATAGTTACATAAGATGGTTTTGATGATTGGAAGACATCTTCATAAGCTTAAGAAATGGAATTTAAGATGGGAAATTAGTGAGCTCTGTAATGGGATCCCTCTCATCATAACCCATGAGAAGATTATTAGATATAAGTGTGTAATGATTAAATAGGTCTTAAGAAAGAAGAGTTGAAGAGAATTTAAATTTGTGTTGATAAGAATGAGAAGGTTTAGAAGAAGTTTTTAAATCATCTGGTGATGAAGAATAATTTGTTTTAGATTGATCTTGAGAAGTAGAAGAAGTGTTAATAGAAGGTTAATTATCATTGGAAAATTGATTATGATTGGTATTATAAGATGATGGAAAAATGGTAGAAATAGAATGGGATGTGTTATCTAAGAGAGGATCATAAATTTTACCAACATAAAAGGTTATAATATCTTCTTTCCCCAACTCATTAAAATGATTTGGACAAAAATCTTACATAACACATTATGTCTTAGAAGGAGGTGTGGTGTAGATAGGTTGAGAATCAATAAAATCCACCACACTTCACATATTAGTCATGCTAACCAAATTCTCTTTAAAATCTGGTTTGACAAGACTTTATACATTATTGGTGGAAGGAGTGGGCTTGTCTTGGTTTTATTGAATAGGTTGATGATTAGGTAAAGGATCTTTATAGATAGCTAAATGAGTGTTTGCTTGATTCAAGGCTTGAGCTTTATTATGGTTTTTGTAGTCCTTGAAATAAATATCATAAGCTTGTTGATGCTTAAAAGTGATAGAATCATGAGAAAAATTAGGTCCAAGAAGAAATTCCATAACTAAATTATGAAGTTGTCTATAGTGAGAGTGACCGTGACTAGTATGAAACCATCAAAACTTGCTAGGATCATACTAGGGTTTCATAAGATGCGTAGGGTCAATTTATTGAGGAAGAGGCCTAGGTAGATGCTTAAATAATTTAGTTAGGGAAAGAGGTTTATGAACAATAATGTTATTTGTTGAATATAAATGAGGATTAGTATATTTTTGACAAGGATTTGGTTCCCAAGAAGGGCTAGGAATGACAATTTGAACATTTTTAATGGTATCATATGAATCAGTAACACCATCATTAGTAATATTTCAATTTTTATTTTTACATAATAGATGAGGACCAGTGGAAGGTTGGGATGGCTCAAATTAAAGCATAAGGAAATATTGTCATTTGGCTTGGTCAATGGCATCCTCCAAGGTAAATGGAGAGAGGGTATGGACTCGATATTATAATTTAAGACAAAGAGAATTGGTAAAGAAATGAAAGATAGTATCATCGGCCATGTTATGTTCACATTTTCATTTTGTTTTTTATTGATGAAATGGGCCAAAGTGTTTTAGGAAGATCACTAGTTTGGAATTCTTGTCCTAAAGCATTCACTAAATCCTCCAAACTAGTAATGGAATGAGATATAAGTTTATTATACCAGTCCAAGGCATCACTAGTGAGGATTTTAGTAAGGAGTTTGGTAGTAGCAAAGGTGTTTAATTTAACATAATCCTTATAAATATTTCTAAATGTCTTAATATGAAGGGTAGGATTGGTTGCTCCATTATAAGAGATTATATGTGTTATACCTCCAATGTCAATGTTAGTAAAATAAATAGTAAGAGGTTGATTTGGTACATGCTTGATAACTTTTTTGACTAATTGAGGTTGAGGAATGAGATTGCCTTAAGAATCTCAATGAGGGGGAGGAGGAACACTTTGGTTATGTGTGCCCCAAGTCACTAGTTGAGGATTATATTGGAGATTAAAAAGGTGTTTCTGTATTCTCATCATTTGATTTGTATTATGAGCTTGGAATGTGTTCATTTTTTTGAGATTTTGCAATAATAGTTTATGAGTTTGATTAGTGTTATTAAAAGTAGTATTGGTGTTTGTGTTGGTATTAGTGGCTTGGGTACCACTATTAGTGTTAACATGATCTTGATAATATATATGATAATTTAAGGCACTAGTGGAAAAATTTGATTTTGAAACAAAATATGGACTAGTAAATGGTTAAGAGGAAGAAGCACTAGAACCATGAGTGCCTTGAGTAGTAAACACTGAACGCGTGGAAGGATTAAGGATAGTGGATCTTATGAGAGGCCCACTAGATGTAGAACTGACCATGTTAGTTGAGATATTAGGCATGAAGGTAGAATAAGTCAAGGAAGAAGATGTTATGGAATAAGAAGGATTCAATATTAAAGGAAGAGGTTGAGAAGCAAAGAAATTGGTACCCCAAATCTAGTTGTGAAAGTGGAAGTAAGAGAATGAGGTTATTCAAATTGATGGATATTCATGAGGTTATATATAATGGAAGGATATTTACCTCTATTTTGAGGGAATTTCATGATAAATAAAAGAATTTTAGGAGTATACCTAGTACAGTGAACATGAAGTAATACAAAGAACTGATAATAAGTTTGTGAAATGAAAGAAGACAATTTACAATTTATCTAAGAAAGTAAATGTTGAAATTAAACAAATAACCAATTGAATTGATGTTGGCCAATCCATTTGATGCACGAAAATCAAAACCTTGCACTAATGTTAGCTAATGCAAGTTATTACACACATAATTAAGCAAAGAGCAAACAAATAACTTGAAAGTAAAACTAGCTAATTGGTCAACCTAGAATGTTAATTAGATTATTAAGAATAATTTTAAATGATACGGAATTGGATAAAATCAAGGTACTAGATGGAAATCTATGGATGGTTTTAGGTGAGTTTAGGATGAAAGGGACTATTGTGGTAATGATATAGGCTTGGTATTAGGTCCTACCTCCTCACTTCACACACTACAGTGATAATGGTGTCGGATGATTAGCCAAAATATACCATTAACCATACTTTATACTTTACCAAAGCAACAAGTCAACTTCCCCCTTTGTGATGTAATCCATGTGGGCTATCCTAGGTAGTCAAATTTAAAAATGCTTGTTGATGTTATGTGATTTGGTTGTGTGCATAAAATAGAAATAGTGAAACTAAATGGTTAATTAAAAACCTCCTAATTAAACTATGTGAACTATTATAAGCATGTAAACAACTAAAAGGAAAGATGTGATTAGCATACAAGGTGAATTTCAACTTTGAAACAAGGTATAGTGAGAACACTATATGCATGACATATAAAACTAGGTCGATAGGGTCGAGCTAGACTATTGAAGATAAGGTCTAGAAAACCTACTAGGTTAACTAGGTCAACCTAGTTCTTTTAGAGAGCACATAGAACATAGAACTAGGTTGACCAAGTCGATCTATTTGGTTGTGCAAAGGTAGTTTTGAAGATTATAAACTTGAAAGGAAATTACAAAAAGGAAAGATACAAATAATAGAAGACTGACCTTGATGGTTTAGAAATGGAAAATAAGGAGATTACTAATCTGAAACTTTAGAGAAAACTATCAAAATCATATAAACTAGGTCAATCTGGTCGACCAAACAATATAGAAACCTACTAAAAAAGCTAAAAAAGTGTTAAAAATGTACTAGGTTAACCTGGTCGACCTAGTTGACTGAACTGGAAGCCTAAAAATAGACTAGTTTAAGCTCATCGATCTAGTAGGAAAATCTAGAAATCTAGAAACCTAGAACATATACTAGGTTGAGACAATCAATCAAGTTGTATAATAACCTTCTAAAAAGTGGCTAAAAATGTACTGGGTTGACTTGGTCAACCTATTAGGCTAGAATAGATGTCTAAGAATTGCTAAAAACCTATACTATGTTGAGATGATCGATCTAGTTGCCTAGAAGGAGAAAGGGGTCAGGAGAGAATTAAAGAACCCGAGGAGGAAATTCCGGAGGAAGAAGATGGAACTGAGAGTTGGGACACCAACTCTAGTAATGATAAATAATGATCTGAGGAAATTGAAAAAAATAAAGTCAATACAGATGAGGATTCTGCTACCAGAACAGAAGAGATGGAGGAAAACCAGAAAGAGGTGGAGGATGACATTGTTCAGGAAGATCATGGTGAGGACCCAACTTCTAAGAATGAAAAGGAAATCTCTGTCCAGGAAGATATTCAAAACATGGAGAAGGAAATTCAAGATGGAATCAATGAGCGGGAACAAAAGAGTCAAGAAGACTTCTTTGAAGAAGCCAGGAATAGCCCCAAGAAAAATTCTGAGGATTGGAGAGGGAAGAATCAGAATGATGAAATAAACACTCTTATGACTTGGGTTAACTGTAAAGCTGAGTCTTCTTCCCAATTAGATTCCTGGTTGTGTAGGGAGATCATTGATCTCAAGAGAAAAGTGGAAACATTGGAAGATTCTTTGAAAGCTGCTTGGAACAAAGTAAATAACATGGAAAATCAGTTAAGCGAGATCCTTGTCAAGCTCAAAGCTTACGAAAACAACCTCCGAGAACTAATAAAGGACAACAGAAAGAAAATGGAGGAATTAACGTCCAACATTTGTGCAGCTACTATCAATATAGGTAAACGATCCAATGAGGAGACTAAAGCACTTGAGGGTCTCAGCAAAAGGACAAGGCAAAGTTCCAGAAAGAAAGATATACAAAAAGGAGCTTTGTTGGAGGTTACCACCCAGGAAACTGATTTGAAAGGAAAAGAAGGCATGAACTTGATACTAGAACTGGATGAATAATCTGGTCCTTCTTGTTGGTTAAGAAACTGGTACTGATCTTTATTCTCCTTTTGTTAGCTTTTGTTTGTTGTACTACCAGACTTCTGTTTCTGGGTTTTGATCGGATATGTCTCTTATGGTTTCAGGACCATTTTAAACCTATTTTTTGCTACCTCACTGTAGTGTTTTCAAGGCATTGCCTGTGGGCTTAGATGTTCTTATCTTGTTCTCTGTTAAAGGGTTTCGGGGCCCCTTCAAAACCTGCTTTTACCTCAATCTAAAACTACATTGATAGAATTGAACTAGTGTGTCAAAATATATAATATAAATGATGACAAAACAAGAATGAAAATAAGTGAAATAAATCTTATAAGGATTAGTTTCACATTAGGTTCACTAGAATGTATAAAATTAGAATTGAATGATGTACATGAATTAATCTTAGATAAGATAAGATAGAGCACACCTATACTTCTGATTGGGTATACACTTGTTAAGTAGGAGCATGACAAATATGGGGATCTACTACACCTAGTTAGGGGATCACTTTTATCACTTGTCACAACATATCATGTTAGAAAGGTTTTCAAAGCCTACAATCTAACATAATCACACAATAACACTAAAAGAGTCCTATGATTTGATATTTCACTTATGCTAACAAACAATAGAGTAAACTATTCTAATAGAAATAAAAGTAAACTAATATAAAAGACACCAAATCTTGTGTCATAAAATGGGGGTTATAACAAAACAAATAAACAACAACTAAAATAAACATGCATAAGAGACATATACTCATGTGAATGTATATATAATCCTAATACATGGAAGATAATAATACATATTACATTATCTATCTACTCTTACAATGGAGAAATAAAGTTAGGAATACTTACCTTTGAAGATGAACCTACCAAGCCTCAATCTCTCCCTTAGCCAAGGTGCTTCATAAGAGATTATTGTAGTTTGTAAGGATAACCAAGATAAATCATCTCTAGTCTACACAACCCACCTAAGCATTGAAAATACTTCTCCATAAGACAAGATCAGAGATCCAAATAAAGTATTTAACCCTAAATATTTATTCTTAAAGTAGAATGGTCAATAAGCAGTTGTTTGTTCTCACTTCTTTGCTTAATTCTTCGCTCTCTTTTGACTCTTCTTATCAAATGGTGGTAAATGACCTTGCATATATAGAGGTAACTTGCCTAAATTTTTTTGGACATGTCAATTGTATTAGGTCAACTAGGTTGACCTAGTAAATTTTTGGGATAATGCCTAATGTCTATGCTAGGTCAACCAGTATGCTAATAAACCAAAAGAGCTAAAGTGTCTCCAAGATACACTAGGTCGACAAGGTCAACCAAGTGTATTAAATAGGTCAAAAAGATAACAAGGAAATAAATGAGTGAATAAAACATGATAGTTAATATAATGGATAGGAAAGAGAGGAATAATCTTATTTTTCAAGGTTTTTAGGAGACTAGAGTGTGTATGGCAAGTGGCAAAATGACCAATAATCTTATAAAGCATCAATGGTATGCCCACCCCTTTCTCGATACACCCCTTAAGGCATGCACTCAAATAAATTGAGACTTGATATGTTCCTACAAGATAAAAAGTGTTAATAATCAATAAAAGTTTGAAAATATTATGTGTATACACTAATATCTATCAATGAACATAGGACACACACTTCATTAACAATTTGAAAATGGAGGAAAATTTAGTTATTTATTGCTTAAAGGGTGAAGTAGTATAAATTTTGGTAGAGTTTTAGTAATAAAAAGACATAATATCCTAAAAATCATTCAAAAATGAATGTACACATAGAAATTAATAAGAGGGATAGGACACAAAGCTCTGGATGAGTCCCTGTTAGTATTAGTTCACTCATACTTTAACTACACTACCAACTCAACCTTGAACTAAACTTTAAACTTTCAAACACTCTTTCCAAATTCCATCATAGAATTTTAAGAGTTTAAATATTATTTTAATTTTAATATGGTGTGGTAAGTATGGATATAATCTTGTTTTATTTATTTAAAATTCCAAAGTCTCTTACATGCTTTGTAAGTCTTCATCTTAAATAGATCTTTAGTTAACTCTTCTTGAACTTATAACTTGTATTAAACTCTTTTTGATCTTTAGTTAAATCCTTTTGATATTTCATGCATATTAAACTTTGAATTCAATTACCTTTATTTTAATATTGGTGTTTGACTGGAGATTCTTTACTTACAACTTGGAGTTTGATTTCACTTATCTTGACTTACAACTTTCATGCATCTTGACTTTCTAAATTTATCCCAAAGGGAAGCGCAGTAGGAATGATATTGAATGTTAACATTATAAAGGGTATATTTAATGAAAATAGGGTCTCAAATATTAACCAATACTTGAACTCAACTTATCCACTTTTTCATTTTTTGAACTCCATTTTTCTATGGTTAACTGAAGACTTTTGCTATTGACTTGACCTTTTCTAAATTTAGCTAAAGGGGGGTGACCTATATTTTGGAATTTTTTCCCTCCTCAAGTATAATATACATATGAAAACACTTTTAAACATTAATGGAGGTAAAAAAATACTTCCATGTCAAATTCATGATATTTCATTTAATAAAACTCAAAATATGTTTTTTTTGGTTTTGACTAGCTTTCATAATTTCATTTATGAATGCATGTAGGTCTGAGTTTTGACATTTTATTGAGTTTTATTAGGTATAAATACATAATTAATTTATATTTAGGAAAAATAACAATACCTCTCATAAATAAAACCATTTTATGTTCTCAACTAATCTCTTAAACCTCTCAAAATTTTCCTTTTCTGACTATCTCTCTTACTTGCTTAAAACCCTAATACCTCTACCTTTTCATTTATTAATTTTTTTCATAAAAATTTATATTGAGTAATATTTAGGAAGGTATTTTATTCCAAATGATATATAACTTAACTTTTATTTTTAAATAATTAACTCAAAAATGCAATCATATCTCTTTAAAGTGAGCCATTGGGGTTTAAGAAAGGTTTTGTAACACCTATTTGACATAACTATTGGTCATAAAGTTAAGCCATTATAAACTAAAATTAATTCATGTAATATTTATTTAATATAGTATTTAATATACTAATAATACCATTTTAACAAACTTTTATTCACCTTCATGTACCAAACGTTAGAATATTATCTTCACTGGCTTTCAAGTAGCAGCTAGTTAGAGGAATAAAAGAAACCTATATCAAAATTTGGATTTATGAGTTGTTACTGAGCATGGTTTTAGACTAATTAAGGTTGTATTATTATTTTTATACCTTTCTAAATTTTCAATCCATGAATGGAGTCTTATTTAAAACCATCACATAAGCAACTTTTACCAATGGTGGTAAATTGTCAATAGTAACTACCTAGGGGGATGTGGCATGATGTTCATCATGACACCCAAGTAGGAAGGGTAGATACATGAGGCCCCTTATGAAATAAAAAACTATTGAGTGTGTTTATAACAATAAAATAAAATTTTCATAATGAATAAGAATACAAGTAAGCATACACACAAAACACATGAGGCACATGAAAGTAGGCCAAGGGGAAAAAATACAAGGGACATGGGCTCCTGTCACTAAATCTAAGAATAAAGAAATATAAGGACATGTTAAAATGTCCACATATGCAAAAAAAAATTAATTATACCTTAGATCCACAACTAAGACATGTTTAAATGTCTACATATATAATCAAGAAAAAAACACACAAGGAACATGGGCACATGTCCAAGGCATACAAACATAGAAGTGATGTAGAGACATAGAAAAATGTCATATTAAAAGGACATCTAAGATGAAATAATCATAAGAAACATAATCAATTATAATTTAAGAAGACTAGAAATGAAAACATGTATAACTATGTAGTACAAATCTATGTAAATTATATGATGTACATAGGTTGAGCATAACTAGTGATAGTTAACAAAAAATATGAGAAATGAGTAATAATGATCAATATCAAGATATGTCAATTCATAAAATTGAATGTATAGAATGTAAATTATAGAACCTAGTGTTGACCAAATGTGACCTTATAGGTCAAATTGGGACCCCTATAGGAAAAAAAATGATTTTTAGGTGTTTAGGGGTATAATATTTTGTCATAAGGTGTATTATAGGTCACTGGATGTCATTTGATGTCATATTAGTCTTGGTCATTAGTCATTTTAGTCCTTATTTCATTTTGAGTCATTTTCAAGTCAAAAAGGGGCATTTAATGAATTGTATGACCTCCTTCGGAAGTGTGAAGGTTAAAAATTTGATTTCATGTCCCATGTGTCCTAAAATTTCATTATTACCTATTACTAATTGAAAAGTGGTAGGTTATTTAGAAGAAATATCAGTTTTCTTGAAAAAGGGAAGAGTTTGGAACTTGTATAGCCCATAGAGGAAGGTAACACATAGGATAATATCATGGAATGTCTCTTCAGCTTCCTCAATCTTACTTCCATCTTTTAAATTCTTTGGAAGTGCCATTTTTGAGCTAAAATCATTTTTCTCCTTCTTCACCCTTATAGACACATATAACCAATCTTCAAGTTTGTACTTGGTATGATCATCAAGAGAGGTTTTAGAAAAAATGATTTTCGGGATGTATTATACACTAATTAGCTTCCATTTTATGTTTTTTTTATATAAGAATAGTGTCATGTGATTTATGAACCATCCTCATGAAGATGACTATGTTTTTTTTTCTTACTAATCTTTACACCCTATAGGTTTTGATCCATTTTGGATACGTCCATACAAACCAATATTTGAGATTGATTAAAAATAATTTTGAATTACTTATATAATTATTCCTATTCTTGGTTTAACATTTTAAAGTGTTTTTATTATCTAATTATCTTAGATTGCAAGTGAGGACACTTTTCTATGCAACAAGCAAGTTTCCACCATTTTTAAGATTTTCATGGTTTAGTAGTAATTCCAAGGGGTGGAATTAAGTTAATTACCATGTACTTAATATATTCCTAGTTTAATCATCTTATAATTTTCATTATCCAAATTAATATTCATAGTTTTTATTCATATACAAGAAATATAGTCACATTGGCATGAACAATCAACTTTTTGCTTATTCTTGACTGTAACCATGGTGATTGAGGAGTGTCACATTGAAATGGAGTGAGAAATCCTATTTAAAATTTTTAAATATAATGATGTTTAATTTCAACACCTTTAGGAGATATAAATTATATTTAAGGGCAAATGTATATCCACTATCTAACTCATACATACTACCTATGCATGAAAATGACCACCTACAGGTGGTGTTAATAAGAGGGTAAGAATATCAAAATGGAGTTTTTGACCTTTTTTCAAGCCTTTAATGATGAATGAGATATTTTTTTAGGATTTAAAAGGTATAAAAAACCATTAAAGGTAAAAAATAATAAAATTTCCCACACTTGCATATACTGCCTGCATAATGAAATAACCACCTTCGGGTTACCCTAACAAAGAGTTGAGGAGTCACTTTGGAGTGTTTAAGCATAAGATGAAATGATTAGTGAAGTCCTAGTGTGTTTATTATGTCATGGTAGACTAATTTTAGATGTTATATTGCTTTTAGAGATGGAAATCAACTTCTAAATATCCAATGATAGTGTTTAGGGACATTTTCCCCAAAAGTGCTAAATAGAGAAACTGGTAGTTTTATGGAAGATTTATAACATGGTTAACATGGGATTTGAGGCAGATTTATGAATAAATATTATATCCCTATTATATTAAAATACATTTTCAATATATGGATTCAAGAGAGAGTATGGTATAGTTGTTGAGAGGCTCAAAGTTGTTAATTTTTGCACTAAACCCAAGTAGTGATCAACAAGTCTGAGTGCAGTAAAAACCTTTCACCAAAGTTGGAATTATTTGGCCAATTATTCATATATATATGGTAATATATGATTTAAAATATAATTATAAATATAAATATCACAAAAATAAGAGGATAAACTATATTTTGCTTCCCATGCATACCTACAAGCTTCTCTCGCCTAAGAAAGGCCATCTACAACCAGCCTAATGCTCATAATTGAGAACAAATTCAAATTGAATGATTATAGACCTAATGGAATTATTAATAGGTTTTAAAAATATTTAATTTTTCTAAATTTTCATAATGCCTTAATTTTTGGAGTATTTCAACCTTCGATTTGAATTCACCTACAAGGCTAATCAACACCTACAACTGACTATAGGATCATACAATATAAGATTGAAGTTTGAGTATGAAAAAACCTATAATGTTATATGAATAATGATTAAATTTTTTAAAATAATATTATGAAATAATATTTTGTGTAAATTGAAATGGATAATGCTAATCTATAGGGCTTTTACCTCAAAAAGTCAACTATAACTGACTATCACAAATAGTGAATAGAGAAGTAATGCTTTTAGTGTGGGATTGGCCTGAACATGAGGAAAATTGATCTATGTCATTTTAAAAAGGTATTTGGAGGTATAAATAAGGTTTTTAACATCATTTTATGGTCCAAATTTTGAAAATTAACCTATAGGGTCATCCTTGAGGAAGGAAAATACAAAACACAGTCAGGAGTTTGTGCACATAGTCTTGACTAAGAAAAGGTTATAAGGAAAATATTAGGATTTGGAATCATAAATGGAGATTGAAACAAATTAATAATGGGTATTTGGTATGGAGGAAGATCTCTAAACAAGCAACATATAGTCCACACCAACCAACCCTACACACAATATTCTTTACACAACCTATTTTAGATTTTAAGGGATTTAAAAGGTCAAATGACATATTAAAGGACCAAAATTTAGTAAAATTTTTATTCATAACCTATATAATCCTATAAAATATTAATTTTTCATGGTCAAATAGGGGGATTTCCATATATTTTGTCTTAGTAGAGGGTACTCACCTTAAGTGAAAATTGGCAGGTTTTGCAAAAAAGGTGAAAAAGGGTGGACCAAGGGCTGTTTGGACATGGAAAATATATTTTTTAAGTGGTAATAAATCTAAAAAAAAACATGATTAAAACATCACATAAGGATTTAACCCAATAATATTGCCTAGGTGGCTATGTTTTTTATTACGTTTGTTAGGCAAGTTTAGGCTTAGAGGCCAAATGGAAGGTCACATTCACTTACATCCTTGGAAAATAATTATAATCCACTTGGGAATTATTTTGGGATAATTTTATAAAATTTAAATCTATTTATATTCAAATTAAATCATTAATAATGCATTTTGGTCTTTAAGACAACTCAAGCCTATTAGCTAAGGTTTAGGCCTAGTGTCCAAATGGGAAGTCATTCACACTTATAGCCTTTATATATGCATTTAAACCTCTAAGAGAATATTTTTGGGGTCACTAAATATGTGATAAATATTTTATAAGGTAGATAAGTTGTAGGGGAATCCATTTTTGGCCCAAATGTAACATTAGGCATGTGTAGATGAAATGAAAGAGCTCGATAGGTCAAATTTGAATGCTCATATCTTCTTTGCCACCTTACATGGATATCCAATAGGTTTATATGTGTTATAAAGGTTCATAAATATCATAATTGAGAATTTTTTTTAAAATTTTAATGTCAAGTTTTTATGAATAAATCCTAAGAGGGTAAAACTTGCCTAAACCCTCCAAAACTCTTATTAATGACCAATTTGAGAAAATGAGGTTCAAGATGCATCTAAATTGACCATTTTGACCATGAAAATGATTATATGTTGTATAATAATCTATCAAGATCCCCCATAATTTTGGACTGTAAAAAATTGTATGGATAGAGTGAAAAACATGGTACTTTTGACTATTTTTTGCATTATGTAGATTCTAGGAACATTCAAGAGATGAAATCAAATTGGGAAGAATATATAGACTTTTAATAACTCACTCTTTTAATTTAATTCCTTAATAAAAATCCTAAGTGCCTCAGACAACTACTTCATCTCAGCCAATCAAAACTAACATAGTGAACATGATGGTGAGAAGGTTGAAAGGCTTCAAGTGGGTTGCTTTTAAGGTGTTCTTGAAGCCTACAAGGAGATGGAGGGTATTTAGACATGTAATTAACTCCCTCCCATGTATTTTCATTAGTAAATAATTATTTTTTTTGAACCCAAGTGTGCAAGGTGTGTGAAAGAGAAGTTTCTTATAGTGTATGCAATTATAGCTCATTTCTAGATGACCAAGACTAAAACCAATGCATGGAAAGGCATGCATGTAAGCCTTACCTCTCATTAAAATCATCATACATATCCATATTTAGTTTTGGGATGTTCAAATATGTGTGGATGATGAAGTAAATTTTGTGAGCCAAAATAAGGAGTTTCATGCCACTTTTCATGAGTTTTATGCCTTATATGGAGACTTGTACTTCTTGACCTTTCATGGTCCCTTCGACACTCTCTTATAATGCATATGTAACTCATTATCTTAGAATTACAAGTGTCCTTATGACCTTTAGGTTTATCTCTTATCATCTCTCTCTATTTCTATAAGAATTAGTGATTTTTTCCTTTGTTACTTATGCTCCACCTGAGTATGGAGAAACCCTGCTCATTTTCATACCATGGATCAATAAGAATACTTATTTTTACATCTTCCATGATTATTCGTAGTGTGTTCATTTGTAATCTTTAATTTTTCATAAATGATGACTCTTGTTTCATTAGCATGATTGTCTCATTTTCTCACCTATTTGTAGTTTGAAAGCTTCTTATTGTAGGGCATGTGAAGTGTTTTACGATGTGTCCAAGTTGAGTGAGTTAGTATATTAAAATTGTGCCATTATAGACCTCTTGTTTATTCCTCCTAGCCTAAACATTCATCACAAACTCATAATGTAACATTGATGTGAGAAGATGCAGATTGGAAAAGTGTATGTTTGGTTAGTTCCTTATTCTCATGTGTAACATACAACTAGTTGGTATTAATCAACTATTTTGGTGTATCACCTCCCTTAACATAGTCTGATTTCAATTTTCTCTCTCCCTTTTCCCTTAAAATTTTTAGGTGTAGTAGTGATATAAAGTGGTACATCAAAGGAGATATCCATATCTAGAGATCCACCTCATTCTTAGTCTCACCATAGCCTAGAGGTGTTTCAATTATGCCACTTGGATAAGGTGATATGAGACATCTCCTCAAAGGGTGAAAATCTAAGTGACAATAGTTTTTGGCTCACCCAATGGGACTCTCAGTTACATAAGTTTAAAAAAATTGGGTGTTGTATTTAAAAAATAAGCCTTTGGAGGCATCTATCTAAGCATCAATGGAAACTATGAGATTACATCAGCTATTCAAGCAACCTAAGTATTCATTTTGAATATTGTTGATAATCATTCCTTGTGTTCTTGATTCCTAATGAGGTTTCATGGCTGACTTTGGTATTGAGTTTTGTTTTATACAAGTTGGTGAGGTATATCAAGCCTATGAAATCCCCTATTAACCATGTTATGATCCTTACCAGCTCCAACATGAAGTATATTAGCCCATTCATGAAGTGTATTAGTCATATAGTCAACCTTCTCAATGTCTTGTTCTTCCTAGTCAAACTAGCAACTTCTCAAGTCAATCTATTTCCACCTTCAAGAAAACACTCTTGAGATATGAGAGGTACATGGTATATTTTGACACATAAAGGGGAGATGGTATAGATGTTCCTAGTCATTTCATTCATATGGTGAGAGATTCATTAGAGCTGGTCAAAAGAGAGTGGGCACTTATTGAGAGAGCCAATTGGCAAAGGCTCACAAGTGAGATGCTAGATGCGAGTAGCCTAATTTCATCCTTGGAAGATAGGATAAAAATTAATGAGAAGTAGCCACAAAAAAATTATCAACCTTCCTATCCACTTACAAAATATTTTTATCAGTCCTACATGGTTCCCACTCATGAACCCAATCAAGCTTATCAAAGTCATGTTTTTGCCAATCAATTAGAAGAGAGAGTTGAAAAGAGAAACCTCACTTTTGAAGAAAATATTGATAGTTAAATTGAGTTATATAATATGCATATACAATATTCCATGTCATTAGAAAAAAAAGTGGAATATAATCCCTCATTTCCCTCTCTAATTACATCCCCACCTTAAGAAGAGACCTCTAGATATGATATTATGAATTAGAGACAAGGTGGAGAATCCAAGCCTAAGGAGATCCCAAGTTTGTTAAACACTTCATCCACTCCTCAAAGTGAATCAATACCTCAAGAAGAGACTCCTAATCCTAACATCTTAAGTTAGAATAAGATAGTGGAGTCATGGGGAAATAAAGAGGAGAAAAGCCTAGATAAAGAGTGTGAAGTTGAGAAAGAGCTTGATCCTATGAAAGTCCCTCCCACCCTTCCTCAAGAGACTTCTTATACTCCATGTTAGCCCTATTATACTCCTTATCCTCATGATTATGCCTATCAAATTTAGGATAGAATTTTCAAATAGAAACTAGCCAAGCAAATTGAAGAGTTAGAGTCAAGGATGAAATTGCTATGTCAAGGTGTGATTAAAGGTTTAGACCCAAAAGAAGATCCTATGCCTAAACACACCCCATCTAACCTCCCTAAAGAAAGTGTTCAAGCTACATCAGATGTGAATGAATTTATTTTCAAGTGGAAGGAAGATAAACAATCTATCTTATTCCAAGGTCTACCTACCCTTCCTCAAGAGCTTCTAACATGATCCCCTATAATGCATGCTCAATCTGAATCTAAGTCCTATGTACCACCTCCATCAGCTAGTTCATCTTGTCCTCACCCCATAAGCCTTTATCTTGATGGACCTATGATATGGTAACATAAAGAGGATAATTTTTTTGAGGAAAATTCAAAAATCTTTCTTGAAGAAAGTGTAGGTCCTTGACAACCTTATTGGGCTACGTCACCTGATTTCAAAATGCCTAGTCCTGGCATCACCAAGAAGAAGAAGGAAATTTAATATCTTTCAATCCTTGAGAAGCAATATTATATTATTATGGATAAGAAATAATTTTAAATTCCTCAATATATCCTAAGTGTTTAAGAAAAGGTGAGTCCTTATGTTGTGTCTTCTTCTTTGGTTGATAATGAAGAATGCTTTCCTTGTGTCAAAAAAGTCTTGGATGAACTATTTTTGGATTATAAAGAATATGATGAAGGAACTTATCTTATTTTTCCCCTTCATGATTCTAATCAAAAATAAGATGAGGACTTGTGTCAGCAATTTGAAAACATTTGCAATGAGTTTGAGTCTCTCAAGGGGTCTATAAATGCTTTAGAGCTGATTACAAGTGATGATAAGCAAGATGACAATTTTCAAAATGTCATAGAATATCTAAAGAAAAGTTCACCTCTGATTTTGGAGGTCAAAACAATATTTTATTTATCTTAATCTTCCAAGGAACAATAAATCATTCCTCCTAAGATCATGACTACAAAAAAGATGCTAGTTGATCATGAGATGAAGAGTGGGCAGCAATATGACGTATGTGTACAAGGTCAAGAGGAATAAATTTACATTAGAGACCTATTTAAAGATGGTCTATTTGAAAGCATAAAAAATTAAGTTCCAAGAAATAAGTTTGATCTATCAAGTTTTCAATACAAAGAGAAACATTATTGGCACCATGATTCATCTCATGAAGAAGGAGATGCAAGAAACTTTCATTTTGATCCTAGAAAGGGAAGTATGCTTAATTTTTAGTTGTATATAGCTTGTTATCTGATTCCCCTAAGTGCCTTGAGCATATGTGTGTATGTGTGTCTTGTTAGTTTATTTTCCTTATTTTGTGTGTGTCTTTTATTTTGTGTGGTTTTGGTAGTTAATTGGTCTTGTCTTGATAAATCATGGTTATCAAGTGATAAAATTCCTCTTTTTATGTTTTAGACTTTAAATCACTCCCTAAGCCTTATGGACTAATAAGGCTACTAGTATAGTTGACATAATAGGCATCTTACCCTTATGAGTCACTAATTTGTTGACCAAAGTGACCCTATAGGTCAAATTGGGACCGTTATAGGCAAATTTTTGATTTTTAGGTGTTTAAGGGTCTAATATTTGGTCATAAGGTGTACTATAGGTAATTTTATGTCATTTCATGTCACATTAGCCTTGGTAATTAGTCGTTTTAGTCCTTATACCATTTTTAGGTCAAAAAGGAGCATTTAATGAGTTGTATAGCCTCTTTGGGAAGTGTGAAGGTTTCAAAAGGTGAATTCATGTCCTAATTTTCCTCAAATGTCTTTAGTAACTATTACTAACTGAAAAGTGGTAGGTTCTTTAGAAGAAAGAGTAGTTTTCTTGAAAAAGGGAAGAGTTTAGTAGTTATACAGCCCATGGGGAAAGGTGATACATGGGAGAAGATCATGGAATGTCTCTTTAGCTTCCTAAATATCATTTACACATTTTAAATGCTTCGAAAGTGCCATTTTTGAACTAAACCATTTTTCTCCTTCTTCACCCTTCTAAACACATAGAACTAGTCTTTAGGTTTGTACTTCGTATGGTCAACATGAGAAGTTTTAGGGAAAAAAATCTTGGGGGTGTATAATAAATTAATTAATATTCAATTTTATATTTAATTATATATGAATAGTGTCCCTTGCTTTATGAACCATCGTCATAAAGTTGACTATGTTTTTTGGCTTGCTAATCTATACACTCTATAGGTTTTGCTCCACTTTTGGATAAGTACATAAAAACTAGTTGTTAAGGCTGATTTGAAATTATGTATGCTTCCTTTTATAGTGTTATATATGCTTTGTTTCACGTTTTAAAGTGTTTTTATGCGCTAAGTATCTCAAATTGCAAGTGAAGACACTTTTCTATGTAACACATAAGTTTCCACCATTTTCAAGATTCTCATGATTTAAAAGTGATTCCAGGGGGTGGAAATAATTTAATTATCATTTATTAAATGTATTACTTGTTCCATCCCATTCCAATCTCTATTATATAAATTTATCTTCATAGTTTTTAGTCATATGCAAGAAACATAGTCACATTGGCATGAATAGTCAACTTTTTGCTTGTTCTTGATTGTAACCAGGTGCTTGAGGACTGTCATGTTTAAATGGAGTGAGAGAGCCTATTTAAAGTTTTGAAACATCAATATGTTTCATTTCAACACCTTGAGGAGAGACCAATTGACTTGAAGGGCAAACATATATCCAATCTCTAACTCATACTTATTGTTTGTGCATGAAAATGGCCACCTACAAGTGGTGTTAATAGGAGGGTAAGAATATCAAAATGGAGTTTTTGACCTTTTTTATTCATTTAATTATTAAGGAGTTTTGTTTCAAGTATTTAAAAAGTTTAATAACCTATTTAAGGTCATACATAATACAATTTCCCACACATGCATAGACTACCTACATAATGAAATAACCACCTTCAGGTTACCCTAATAGAGAGTTGAGGAGTCACTTTAGAGTGTTTAAGCATATGATGAAAGCATTAATAATGTATTAGTGTGTTATTTATATCAGGTTAGACTCATTTTATATTTTATATTTCTATTATACTTGGAAACCACCTTTCAAAAAACCAATGATAGTTTTTAGGGACATTTTCCCCAAAAGTACAAAATAGAGTACACAGTACTTTTGTGGAAGCTTTATTATAGGGTTTTCATTGTATTTTAGGCATATTTATGACTTAATATGATATCTATATCATAATACAATATATTTTCAATAAATGGAGTCAAGAGAGAGTAGGGAAGATAGTTTTTGAGAGGCTCAAAATTGCCAATTTATGCACTAAACCCAGGCAATGATCATTTATAGGTTTGAGTCAAAAAGAAACCTTTCACCCAAGTTTGTAGTATTGGGCCATGTATTCAAATTTGGATGGTTATATATGATTTAAAAGATCATTCATGGAATAAATATCACTAGAGGAGGAGGATATACTATATTTTGTTTCTTATGTACACCTATAGGCTTCTCTTGCCTAAAAAAGGCCACCTACGGCCAACCTAATGCTCAGAATTGAGAAGAGGTTCACATTCAATGGTTTGAGACCTAATGGAATTATTAAGAGGTTTAAAAACTATTTAATTATTATCAAGGTTTCACAAGGCCTTATGTTTTTGAATATTTCAACCTTCAAGTTTAATTGACCTACAAGGCTAATCAACACCTACAACTGACTATAGGAGTATACAGTATAAGATTGAAGCTTGAGTGTGAAAAAACATATAATGGTATATTATTAATGATTATATTTTGATTATAGTATTACCAAAGAATATTTGGTGTAAATTTCCATGGATAATTCTAATCAATAGGCCCTTTGACTCAAAAACTCAACTACAGTCGACTGTCACAAATAGTGAATAGAGAAGTAGTGCTTTTGGTGTGGGAATGGCATGAAGATGAGTCATATTGATTTAAGACATTTAAAAAAGGTATTTAGAGGTGTAAATAAGGTTTTCAACATCATTTCATGATCCAAATATTTAAAAATAACCTACAAGGGTCATCTTTGAGGAAGAAAAATGTAGAACACAGTCAGCAATTTGTGCACATAATATTGACTGAGAAAAGGTTATAAGGAGTATCTTGGGAGTCAGAGTAGAAAATAGACATGGAAACACATTAATAATTATAATTATATTATAATTACACCTTAATAATGTATTTTTTATATGGATTAAGAGCCCTAAATAAGAAACATATAGTCCACACCAACCAACCTTGCACACAGTATTCTTTACATAGCCTATTTTAGGTTTTAAGGGAGTTGGAAGGGAAAATGAACTATTAAAGGAATTAAATTTGGTATATAGGGTATAAATATCCTTTATAATCCTATAAAATATTAATTTTTCTTAGTTAAATACTGTGATTTCCCTTTGTATTGTCTTAGACAGAGGGCACTCCCCTTATGTGTAAATTGGTAAGTTTTGGGGTAAAGGTGACAAAGGGTGGACCAAGTGATATTTAGACATGGAAAATAGATATGTGAAGTGGTAAAAAATATATAAAAACATGAGTAACAAATCACATAATGAGGGAAACCAAAAATATGGCTTAGGTGGCTAAGTTTGCAAATAGGTTTGTTAGGTAGGTTTAGGCCTAGAGGCCAAATGGAAGGTCACTTTCACTTACAGCCTTGGTAGATCATTTTAATCCATTTTTGAATTATTGTGGGATAATTTTATAAATTTTAAATATAATAATATGAAAATTAAACCATGAATAAGTCATTTTGGTCTTTAAGACAACTCAAGCCTATTAGGTAATGTTTAAGCCTAGTGTTAAATGGGGAGTCATTCAAAATTCTAGCCTTAGATATGCATTTAAACCTATTGTATAATGTTTTAGGGGTAAATATATAATTTTTAAATATTTTTAAAGGTATAAAATTTGTATGGTAATCCATATTTGGCCCAAAGGCAACATTAGGCATGTGTAGATGAAAGGAAATAACTCGATATGTGAAATTTGAATGCTCATATCTCCTTTAGAACCTTGCATGGAGATCAAGAGGCTTATAGGTGATATAAAGTGTCATAAATATCATTATTTTGGAATTTTTTTTCAGGTTTAATGTAATTTTTTTATGAACAAATCCTAAGAGGGTAAAATAGGCCTAGACCCTCCAAACCCCTTGTTAATGACTAGTTCGAGAAAATGAGGCTAGAAATGCATCATAATGGACCAATTTGACCATGAAATTTATTATATGTTGTATATGACTCTCTAAATATACCATTCATACTTTAGGAATTTACTAAATTGTAAGGATAGAGTGCAAAACATGGTACTTTTTACTATTTTGTGTATTATATATGTTTTAGGAATATTCAAGAGATTAAATCAAGTTTGAGAGGAAGATATGGAATTTAAATAAATAAATATGGTAATTTTATTCCTTGGAAAAGATAATAAGTTACTTAAATATTTGCTTCATCTCAGCCAGTCAAAACTGGCATAGTGAACATGATGGTGAAAATGATGAAAAGCTTCAAGTGAATTACTTTTAAGGTGTGCCTAATTCATCTAAGGCCATGTAGGGTATTAAAACATGTCATTAACTCCATCCAATGGATTTTTATGATAAAATAATTAATTTTTGGAAGCCAAGTGTGTAGGGTCTATGAAAGAGGAGTTTCTTAGAGTGTAGGCAGTGATAACTTGTTTCTAGATGATTTCAAATGACCAAGACTAAAACTAATGCATGGAGAGGCATGTATAAAATCCTTCCCTATCATTAAAATCATAATTATTATCCATAGTTATTTTTAGTACGTTCAAATAGGTGTGGATAATTAAGGTAGTTTTTTTAGCCAAAATAAAGAGTTTCATGCCATGTTTCATCAGTTTTATGCCTTGTATGGACACATGTACTTCTTGAAATATCATGGTCTATTCCATACTCACCATGCACAATTAAATAATTTTCTTAGAATTTCAAGTGTCTTTTTGACCTTTTGTTATCTCTCTTCTCCTCTCTCACTCTCTAGTTATATAATAACTAACCACTTCGGCCTTTGTAACTTATGCTCCACCTGAGTATGCAAAAACCCTACTCATTTGCATACCATGGATCAATAATACTACTAATTTTTATCTATTCTATGACTATTATTAGTGTGTTCATTTTTAATGTTTGATTTTGTATAAGTAATGGCTCTTATTTCCTTACCATGATTGTCTCATTATCTCACCTATTTGTAATTAGAAAGCTTCTTCTTGCAGTGTATGTGAAGTGTTTTATGATGTTTCTAGGGTGAGTGAGTTAGTATATTCAAATAGTGTAATTCTAGACCTCTTGTTTAGTCCTCCTAGCCTAAACATTCATCACAACCTCATAATGTAACATTGATGTGAGAAGATGTAGATTGGAGAAGTGTATGTTTGGTTAGTCCCTTGTTCTCATTTGTAACATGAAATTGGTTGGTATTCATCAACTATTTTGGTGTATCACCTCCCTTATCATAGTTTTCTTTCAATTTTCTCTCTCCATTTTCCCTCACAAAGTTTAGGTGTAGTAATGATCTAAACTGGTACATCAAGGGAGCTAGCTCTATCTAGAGATACACCTCATTCTTAGGCTCACCCATAGCTTAGAGGCATTTAAATTGTGCCACTTAAATGAGGAGATCTAAGACATATCCTTAAAGGGTGAAAATCTAAGTGACAACACCTAATAATAATTTTTTAGGAGATACCCCCAAGTGGATAGATGTATCAAATGAATAAACTTGGATTCGTGTATTTCCAGTAGTGGGTAGATGATAATAAGTATGGATTAGTGCAGTAGACCAAGGTCCTATATGTAATCTGCAAGCACTTGACAAAAATAAGTGAAGCATATGTGTCTAGTAAAACTTCCTATACTAATATAGCTATAAATATGTAATATCTAACAAGTAGTAGAAATGTAAACATAGCAATGCATATAATCTATAAAAAAAATTGAGTATTATTTGAATGTTTTTTTATTTTGATATGTTATATTATGTTTGTGTTTTTTATATATAATCTATGTACAAGCAAATTAAAATAAACTATTTAGAAGGAGCAAGAGAGAGAGAGAGAGTGGGAATTATGTATAATATTAGGAACCATACTATTGATGGGTCTCATAGGAGACTCACTATCACTATGGCCTAGGTTGAAAATAGGAATGGTAATATCTCATGTAATTTGATTGCTAAGTTGTAGTTGAATGTTTTTTTAGTAGGAATATAGGTATTGCTCATAATCAATTTCATAATATTATTTGACATTAGAATCATGATAACCTATAATTATAGAGGGAATTACCTCATACTATGGAGTTGACCTTTTTAAATTATGATTTGGTGTATTGATTTTGATTTTTCTCATTGACATTGTGTTTATTGTAGACTTATGGTGTTGTGGAGGATCTTTCACTAGAAAACCTATTTTGAGAATGCTTATTTGTGTATCATGATTTTGAATTTACAACTTATGATATTTCTCTTTCTGTAACATGTCCTATTTATCTAGACATTTTTCCTTGACAAACTATGTCTATGAATGATTTGCCTTAGGATTTTCAATAAATCCCAAACCTTGTTGACCAATATTATCAACTGCTAGAATGGGAGTAGTAATACCTTGGGCCTTTGCCCAAATCTTGACCATGATAATTATACTATTGTGGAAACTTGTGAAAATAATTATACCATATTTAACATGGATGCTCATTTTCAAGAGGTAGATGTGTTTTGATTTATCTGTGCTTACTGTACTATTTCTTGATTTTATTATGATTTTGGAATTTTATTTTGTTCTAAGTTATGCTTTGGTAACCATTTTTGTATTGTTTCTTAATGTGACCCTTTTTAAATTGGTATATTTTACATTATATGTTGTGTGGATTATGTGTGATTATATGAGTCATCTGTATCCATTATCTCTTGTATTTTCATTTTCAATGCTAAACATGAATCAGTGTGGTGCCCATGAATTCTATGATATCAAAAAAAAAAATTGGATATCCTCATTGGGTGTAAAGGAGGTACGTTGATCAACTTATATTTAATAATTTACATTATTACTTCACTTGAAATCTTATTTCTCATTTGAATACTTTTTGAATCAGTAGTTGTAGATGTACTTTATTGTGATTTATGATTTGGATATGTAACATTGTTTGCCACAAATTGAATAAGTGAAGATGTATATACATGATTTACACTATTGTGACTTAGAGGAATTTGTCTTGTAAATTAAATTTATAATGTTTTAATATTTTCATGTAATAGTTGATTTAAGTAACTTATGAGTTTTTCCAAGGAATAAAATTACCATAGCAAGTTATTTAAAGTCCTTGAGGTTTTTAAAATCTAGGGTTTCTATGTAATAGAATTAAAATTATATTTAAATAAATGAAAACCCAATATGAAATTGATTTAATTAGCTAGTTTGTCTAAAAACATCAAAAAATAGAAGTATTCAACCCTCATGTATTGCACAAAGATTTGTATTAATGAAAATTATGGTTTGATGCAATATTAAAAGTAAGTTGGGTTCACTAAATGATTTAATATTTTTGGGTTTTACAAGTGTAATTCCTATATTTAGATTAAAGGGCTAAGATGTCTAAATCAATTAAATAAGATGTAATAATTAAGTATTGATTTGTTATAGATTTTAACCATATTTAAATTTTTAAAACTAGTAATAAATATGTTTAAATAGGGACTTATCTAGAAAGTGAGTATCATAAATGAGCTGGGTTTTGAAAACCAAGTTCTAGACAGTTATGAGTGTCATCAACAAGGTCTCGATATTTATTTTCTCACTAAATAGTACCTCCCCACCTAGATAATAGTGTCATAATTCTATAGTTTCCTTAAAGTGGTGCTAGTGTCCTCTTTGTAGGACCATTCTTATTTTTTGGATCACCTATGCTTATGTTTCTAGGTCCTATTCCTACATGCATGAAATATAGAACTCTTTATTATTCCCAAAAAATCTAATTTAATGTGCAAACCCTAAGCCTCTTTACAAGTATGGTATGATTAAAAATGTGTGTTTATTAGGAGGATAGGCTGGACATCCTCAACACCCTGATGTGAAGAGATTTACCTATATACCAATACTCTGAGGAGGGATCAATCATAATATAGTTCTCCCACCTAGTGCTTGGTGCAAGTGTAAGTGAATGCTAGAATGAGAGTACTGTTAAATGCATTGAATTTTATTAAAATTTGAAATATTTGAAATATGGGATTGGGGTTACTATAGATGGTAGTATGTATAATTTAGGTAGAAAAGGGATCAAATACATTAATTTTTCTCAACTTGTTTATTGTTTGGATAGGTTTTTGTATCTAATTTTGATCTCCTAAATAGAGGTCAAATAGTTTTTTACTTATAGAGATATATCTTGTGTGGATAAGAAAATATACATAGACCAACCTTAAGAGGGGAATACATTTATAAAAGTATCCATTCGAGGGAGTTAGGGAAAAGGATAATAATGCCTATTAGGGACACTAGTGCCATGTGGATGTAGTATCCCAAATATGGTGTTAATGTCCATCTAGTAGACTATTTGGAAAACTAGTTTGGGATTTGGAAAGCTATCATGGGACTATATTTGAATTGATTGTAGTTATTTTTAGTCTAGATAATGGCTAAAAAAGTGTGGTAAGGTATGTAGGATAGGTCTAGGGCTAAGCTAGGAATATGCTAACTCAAACAACCCTCTTAACATCCAAATATAACATTTAGGTGATTACATAATGCACTATCACATAAATTCATAGTCACCATTATAAATATATATTCATTCACACTTTATATCATTCATTAACCTATCATAATAATTATTCCTCCTATGGTGTTGACTATAGGAATGTTTAATTCTCTAATTTCCTATGATGGGTCTCTAGACCTAGAGTTATACCTAATGACTTATGACATGAAATGGAATGTGAGAGGAATAACAATAGATAATGCTATGAAATTATAACTCATAGGGGCCTTGCCAGGATGAAATCTATAGTTCATTTTTAAGATGGATGTAAACATCGTGGACCTTGTGCAAGTTAAAAGTTTGTTGATAGCAGAATATAAATTAAAGATATTCACAAACCAAACCATTCAAGATTTAAAGGAAATTCAATAGAGATTAGGAGAATCAATTGTAGAATATGATAATAGATTTTTTGATGTTATGAAAAAAATTTAATTCATTTTGTGAGATAAATATAAGGTTTATTTACTCATAAGACTCTAACTAAGAATTAGGTTTGCCATTATATAGACTTGATATCTAACTAAAGATAACACTCAGTCTATTTCTTTGCAAGTAGATAACATAGAGGACTATGGGGACACCCATATAATTGGTTCCAAGGTTAAAGTAAAGTTATATGTATGTGAGAAAAAAATGATGAGATGCATGAAAAAGATAAGACTAAACTAGGTCTATGGTGTACAAAGTGTGGATGAGAAAGACATCATAGAAATGATTATCTTAAGATTAATCATGAATTCTATGAGATATACATAGTAGTAAGTCATGTGACTTCTAAGCGTCATGTATTATAGCACTATATATGTAAATTGTAGGGTTTATTCTATAATTTTTGTAAATCCACAAATCATGATGAAAAGAATTATCAAACATTATAGGAGTTGAAGGAAGATATTACTAAGAATATATTTCTAGCTATAACACAACAAGTACTAACTATAAAATGGGAAATTTTAAGACTAGAAATGGATATGACCAATATGATTTAAGGTAGTCTAGGATAGATGACTTCATCACCTCAATATCATATGCCTTTATCATTTTAGTATCAACCATAGGTCCTAAGAAGCTACAATATGTCAGCTCCATCATACCATTATTTTGGTTAATAAACACAACTATTAAACAACATGAATCTTCAAAAACAATAATCAAATTAGGTCCCAATTACCCTTCAACACTAGTATGGAGGGTATGATGCACAATCAAGAAAAAAGAGTTAGTATGCTAGATTAAAACAATAAGGTTGGGGATACCAAAAAAATAAAGGAGGTTATAGAAGGGGATATAAAGGTATATATTGTGGAGGATATAAATATAGTTATAACAATGACAATCAACAAGCCTGACTACCAATCTAATGTTATCTATGTGGTTCATATAACCATTATACCAATAATTGCCCTAATAACTTGTAGAGAAAAGTTTACTGCATATACTATAGAGTATAAGCCTAGCACCAAATAGAATATTAATTGGTAATAGACAAAAAAACAAGGTTAAGATAGTGTGAAATATAAATATGATCAATGTGTAGCCAAAGGAAAATGAATTTATAAATATCTGAGTAAGGGTTACCACCTTTGGAAATGCCTCAAGATTAGGGAATTATAAAAGTGTACCAAGACAGATATCTCAATCCTACTACAAAAAATAATTTGATGTATTAATATATGCATGTCTTATAAGATATCCAATACCAACCAGATTTTGATGGTAATAACATAGTAATTAATGACAAAATATATGGATAAATTATTAGGATCATAAGATAAGAGGGTGTTGTGACTACTTTAATAGACCTAATGAAGTTAGTCATCACACAACACAATGAGGATATCTCTTAGAACATCACTAATATCCTACATAATCTTATAGAGTATGGGGAAAAGGTCAATAATAGATTGATAAGGTAGTCTAGTATGTTAAAATGAAGAAACATTAGGATTTTGATTCTTGAATGGATATTGAGTTAGCTGGGTATGAGATTTTAAATTTAGTATTTAATTTTGATAGCATAGCCAATATCATTCCATAATGAACTTTGGAATCCATTGCTTGACTAACTTGAAGATACAATCTAGTTAATCTCAGTATGGTGGATTATGGTTAGGTTGAGCCCATAGAAAGGTTAGAGTATGTTTAAATCATAGTATTTGATCTCAACCTACAAGGAGATTTAATTCATTGACATGAAGATAACATATACCCATTATCCTATATTAATCAATAAGAAATGGTCTTATGATGGATAAATGACCATAAGTACTATGTGTAACCAACTATGAGCACATCAAGGGGATAAAATAGTATTCATACCCGTAAATAAGTCCAAGAAAATTCCATATATTATCACAAAAGAGTTAGAGTCCCCTTATGCCTATGGGGATAATATTTGGTTTATAGTTGGTATAAATCAAAGGAAAAATGCTTTGCAACCTATAGAATATCAACCTATAAAGTCACACATTGTGTAGAAAGAAGAGATAAAAATATATAAATCTATTTATTGTTGCCTAAATATGTATCACAAGGTACTCAGAGTGTTTAGGAAATACTTCCCATAATAGAATTTAGAGCATGAGTTGTAGTTTTTGATAATATTTTTATCTATAATGGAATAGAGGTAGAATAAATCACTATTTCATAATATTTATAATGTTTTGTTTTTGGGAACCACCATGGATTATAAATATTTGAAAATAAGAGGATGATCTATGATAATTAAATATAACTATACTCAATTCTATGTCCAAAGCTAAACTAAGATGGACATATATAGTGAAGATTGAATCTAAAGTGAATTGGTTAACAAAGAAGCAAAAGGAAGGGTAGGTTAGAGAGAAAATATGTTGCTACTAATCTTAATTTTAGATATTATGTCAAAATTCAAATATCCTCCAAGCATGTACTTAAAACCAATGTATGATAAAAAATAGATTAAGATCAAATCTCACCATACATTAGGAAAACTTATAGGGAATGTGAAAAATAATGAAAATAATAACCAAATTTACTTTAAATATTTACCCTTATAAGGAGATAGCTTATGCACATCTACAAATGTAGAGAAAATAAAATGAAGTAAACTAGATAACCTTCAGTTATCCTAGCATAGGCACATGTTAATAATTATTCATTCAAAGGTACACAACAAGAGTCTACAAGAACTAAAAAATTATAGAATTTAGAATAGAAAAGTGAGAGAGAATAAGTATATAAATTCACACAAAAAAAAATGAGACAATCTTTTCATAATCATTTGCTTGCATTAGTTGCCTGAAGTTTTCACTAGTTTTTATCTCAAAAACACCCTCTTCTTTTACAAATGAAAATACTCCTTTTATGTAATGCAATAAAGTATGTCAGTCAGTCATATAAAATTACAAGTGTAAAAGTGTAAGGGTAGTTTTCCTTTCTACCAAAGTTATAAAATACACTAAAATTTCCAAAATGGATTGACCTATAGGAAAATGTGCTTACAAGTTGCACATGCATTTACAAAAGAATATTCTATGTTTAGAATATTATAAATCTCTACAAAATAGAATATTCCTAACTCTATGGAGCCTATGTTGATGTATTCCCCTACTTTTCCTAAAATATATTCAATCTTTAATGTTGATATTTGATGAGCTACAAGTCTACATTTCATCTCATGAATATCTTTTCCACTTGTATGTCTAGGTCATTGAAATTTTTCTCAGCCTTCTCTATAGCTTATTTGATGCCTCTTACATCTCCAATCTTCCCTTTTGATGTCAAGAGTAGGTCCATGATTCTCTTATTTTTAACCCCTATTTTTCCATTCCCTTGGCTTCTCACTTATTTCATAAATTCAGTAGTTTTGAGCCTAAAATCTTCATCTGTAATGAGGCTCAAAGAACTAAGTGAGGTAGGATCTTTGATTATACTATCTAATATGTACACCACCTTATCCTCTTATTGTTTGAAGTCTTTGATAATGTTCTTCATTTACTTGGATAAACTTTTTATGGCATTCATCTTGTCCACTAATATGGCCATAGCCATGTTGAGGTGTGCTAGGCAGATTGTCCTAAATTTTGGGACTCAATTTTTAGTCAATGATTTAATCAAGTCTTTCACCTAATAACTTGTAGCCTACCATTAGATAATTTGGCCTATAATTATATTGATTTTCTTGGTCATTGTATTTTATTAGTATTTAGTAACTTTAAGGAGCTGAATAAATCCTTCATGGCACTTTCAAAGTGTTTTAATCTATCCTTTCGTATTTCCAAATTAGTAGTTTCCTTCAAATACTTTTTTTGTTGAAATATCCCTTTGATCATTATTTGTAGCTAGTTTGACTGGGCCTGAACCATATCAATAATATTCTCTTCAAACATGGGGGCCTCACCAAGATTTTGAAAGGTGAACTCTTATCCTCCCACCATAGCCCTTATATCAGTCATTCTCTATAGATTGGTAGTTTTTGGGTCAAATGTGACACTAACTAAAGATTGTGTTTGCTCTAGAATTGGGATCTCTATCTATGTTCCACCTAACTCCCTGAGCATAGCCATCCTATTTTATTTTTCTTTATATAAAGCCACAATGCATAGCTTGAGCTCATCATGGATTGTAATGTTTATTGACTTGGTCATGGCCGAAGGGTGTTGTAGAGTAGGAATATTTTTAAAATTGCCATAAATAGACCATTATCTTCACTAAAGATGTTGATCTCACTAAAAGGATGATTGAAGGTTAGTCTAGGATTGTTCATTACTATTGAAACTAATGCTACCTTATATTTTTTCTTTGGGTTAATTTTGGTAATAGGTTTTAAATCCATTGTCACTTATTTCCCCTTCTCTTCTTTTATTTCTTTAGTCTGAGCTTCCTCTTCATGGAAATCTACCTCATCTTATTCATAGGCACTAAATAACATTTTTAGTGAAATTTATACTATTTTACCAAGATTTAATGATACTATATCAATGTATTCAATATGTGACCCTAGTTTTTTATTCTAGGCTAAAGATGAGGCCACCTCACTAGGTCTCCTTTCTTCAAGTCTCTATTCAGTTTGTGGTTGTGTGGGAGGAGGTCTAGAGGATTGACCCCCCCATAAATGGTACTATCTTAGACCAATTTTCTAGACATCATCATCACCTTTATGGTCCCTCATCAACCTAGCCTCTTGGTTAATGTTGCATTTTTTTTACTTTTTCATGACTTTATTAAAAGATAATGCCTTTGTGTACATCAAGTCATATACTCTAGGTAGATGCTCATATTCCACATTTGTCATTTTTTATTTCAAGTGTCCCACCACTCTTCCTTGGGGGTCCCACTATCTAATTTCATCATGTTATAACCTAAAGGAAGCTTTGTGTCTAGAGGTAGCCTCAATGTTGTCCCATTTTTGAAATGTAGTCCTACCAATGTTCATGGGTAGGGTATGTAGCAGTCCCTTCCTCTTGATTTTACACACACCATCTATACCATTGCATATCTCATATGATACCTCTTGCTTAGCTAACTTGTTTGGCACATGGACTAGTATCCTATGTAGGGTGAATTAGGTTCCCTCAATACATCTGATGATGGTGAAATATATGTAAAATAGATGTCACCAATAGATTTAATATATTTTTTAACTAAAGGACTAAATCTTTCCATTGGGATTCCATTTATGGCCTCAGTCAACACTGGATAAAAATAGTCACATATGAAATGAATATGGTCCCTATACTTTAATATGTGAAGATTTGAGTAGAATTTGGATACTATCTATGTCTTTTCAGGTGACTATCCTCTAATGTTAGTGATCTTGGTAGTGGTAAGGAGGGAATCTAATAGGTAGGACATCATATAGAACTAGATCTTATTCCTTTTCCTGACTACAACAATATGCCTACATAAACATGTACTAATAACCTTGTCAATGAAAGGGGTGAGTTTCTTTTCAACCATAAAATATACCAAGGGTACCCATATTATATCAACATATATGGTGGTGGGCCTTTCACATAACCTAATCATTAAAGTCATAATCAATCTCATCCCAAGTCAGAATTGACTAATAAGGATGTTGTTATTGAGATCATAAAAGACAATCCATGATGTGAGGTTAGTTTCTATGCCATTATTCTTGGCCCATTCATTTCTTGTGGCTATATCTACTTGGGGATTGTGTAACTTATTATAGTTCTCAAAATCAATTGAAGAAATATAAAATACACTTTTATTAGTATGTTCATTAACCAACATGCCATTTTTAATCTTGTAATCTCTAAAAATAGGGGAGAGAACATCTATGTAGTGAAGTACCCCTCATTTTGTTGCATCATGATGAAGGCCTATAATTTAAATGGAAACTAGGTCATAATACCTCATTTTGATCATTACATTCTTCTCATCTTCCTTAGTGATGGTAGGCATATCATCAATGGTCCAAAAAAGATGGGACTGATTATTATGTCTCATGTTTAAAGCTACTACATTTAATTCTCTATCCTTAAAGATTATCCCCTATATGTCCAAGGTTAAATAAAGATCTATATAGTCTCTAGCTTGTTTTCTAGCTACCATGACTATGAGTCTATTCAACTTTCTCACTTGTGGTCTAAAATTTGATCTTGGATCAATTTTGCATTTGCTCAGATGATTATTCTCTAACTTGGACTCATTTGTGATCAATTTAGGATCAAATTAAGGATTTTATGGACTTTAGGGCTTTTTTGCAATTTTAATGGGGGCAGTTATTTTCACTTAAGTAAGTTTTGTGCCTTAGATTTTCATTAATATCATGTATTTATACCTTTACTTTTTTGAGCTCACAAGCTTTAGATTTTGAATTTTATGCTTATGTGGCATCTCTATGGAACTTTCATCGTAAATTATTCATTAATGTTTAAAAACATGACCATTACTCCTTGAAAATATACATTTATTCTGTATCATCATATTATTATGCATAGATCAATATTATTTGTTGATCCTGATCCTAAAAATTTAACACCATTAGCCACACTATATATTGGGTCCTCAAGTTATGCCATTTAGTAATCCCACAAGCCTCTCATGCTCTATTGAAACATATTTATATATCTTGAACTATTGGATCTAGTGGGTATAAATCAATGTAGGCTATTTATATTCAAAAGGTTCTCAGTCTTTAATGTGCACTAGGCCCTGAGGTTATGCCACTTGGAAATATTAAGGGCCTTTCAAGATTTGTGCCTTGGTAGTTCTATCAACTCACATTATTTTTCCATCTAGCATCCTCACATTAATTTGGAACTTCATTCAAGAGTCCTAACTTGATATACTCCATTGATCTAGATCTGTGTGATAGAATGTGTATTGTTGTTCTTAAAAATATGCTCAATGTTTAACCCAGTGTACACTACTTGAATTTTCAACCATCAATTTTGCTCCATTAGATTAATCCCACCCAGGTGAATGTGGGATATAGATCATGATCCAAGAACTTGAACATGATTCATTCTTGCATTTATAAAATATTATATAAGCCTAAGAATATATATGTTAGATAAAAATCTTAGACTAATGTTTTATTTTGTATTACTAAATATGAACAAACGTTACCATAAGGTTTTAAGCTAGGTTTGGAACATGATAAAAAATGCTCTGTGTTTAATAAAATCATAACACAAGTCCCTTTGAATAATTTAATTCCTAGTATAAGACCCTATCCTAAGGTTTTATTGTATTAATAAATATAATGAAAACCATAGGGTAAAATTTAGGATAAGTCTAAGTTATAATAATAAAAGGAACCCTCTTATTCTCTTAATTCGATCATGCGCCATCATATCTTTGACATCTATTCAAATGCAGATTTTAGATCATGATCCATAGATTAGAACACCATTAGTTTTGTGGGTTTAATTCTTAGACATGTTAGGATTATCTCATGCCATCCAATCAACATTGCCTGATAAAACATGGGTCATTTATCCTTCAAAGAAGCACATGGTCTAAGTTAGGGATCAAAGACATATAAGACTTACGATAAAGTCTTAAGACTAAGGTCTCATTTATGTTAATAAACATGAATGGAGCCTTAGAACTGATACATTGGTCTAATTTTTTAACAAAAGGAACCATGTGAATAATAAAATTAGACCAAGCTAAGAACATAATAAAAGGACCCTAAAAACGTTAAAATTAGACCATGCTAAAATAAAAAGGAATGAGAGGCTAAGGATTTGAAGAAATCCATTATATAATTTTTAGACTAAGGTTTTGCTATGTTTAAAAAACATAACCAAGCCTTAGTATAAAAATTAATCTTGAGTTCATGGAAATTTTTAAAGTGTTCCTACCAATTTTATTCCCATTGATTTTAAATTTTGTTCAAAAGAACTTGTGCTAGAGTTTCCTAAAGGAGGGCTTATAGAAGCTTTAAACATAGATTTAACTTAAATTCTTGTAGACCAAAAGCTATCAAAATACTGAATATCAACTAAACTACAAAATCAAATCATAATCCATTCAATGAGGGTTTCATTAAATCTAAAACTTGATTTGGGTAATTTATTTCATGATTTTGGCATTGGGAAAATGTTTTGGACAAAATGTATGAAACAATCCTCTAAAAGATTCACTTGGTAGGGTCTTTGCCCAGGACAAATGTCCCAAAGGGCACTTCTTATGTGGGAAGGGAACTTTAAAAAGTATAAAGGATAATTAAGGAAGGTAAATCACCATTTCAAAAAATATTGAAGGATAATTTCAAATAATTTTAAGTGCATTCCAAAAAACCCGAAGGCTATGTGCCCTTCACACAAATCTTGAAGGATAATTTCATTAAGGCAAAGGTCACTCTCAAAAGAGTTGTAGACAATTTGATATAGGATAGATTTTTTGGGCCTTTTGTGTCATATAGAATGTATAAAATAGAAATCCTTAAAGGTCACTTCAAAAAATAATAAGTTTGAAGCAAATATGTTAAAAGGTATGTGAAAAGAGGCTAAAGGGCAATTATGTCAGGAAAAATGCCTGATCAAATAAGTCCATGGGGAAATTATTTTAGAAAAAATGTATAAAACAATTTTCTAAACATATATAGACCAATTGCATAAGTCCCAAAAAAATTCTTGATTAAAATCATAAAATTCACTTGGACAAAGTAACCAAAATAAAAATCAACAATTAGAAACATAACAAAAATAATTTATGTTTAGATTATACCACATGAATAGTAGAAAGGTCTAAAAGGGGGGATCAGGACATAAAAGGGAATAAACATTGATGTTATAATAAGGTTTGGTCATGTTGAAAAACATGACTAATCCTTAGGAAAGAAAAACTAAATAATCCCATAGAATTATTTAAAATGCTCCCATGTAAAACATTCCCACCAGTTTCAAATCAAGTACTCAGATTTAAACTTAGACTAAGGGTTTAGTTATTCAAATATGAATATAAAAATCCAAAGTTTAGTAAGGAATCAGGTTAACATCAAAATAATGAAACCCAAGCATTTTTCATTCTAAGTAGACTTTATTAGACCTAAAACCTGAAACATAGTGATCCAATATTAGCATTTTAGATAAGAGAAAACCAAAACTATGAATAAATATGCTAACCAAACTAGGTGTGGGTGATCTTGAGATAAAAATAACATGCAATCATGTTAATGATATTATGATCAAGGGAATTTTTTATTTCAAGGCACAAATTCTAAAAATTTGACATAAGGGTCCCCATGTTTTAGAAATGGGGGTATGTTGACCTCAACACTATTATAAAAAAGTATTTGTTTAGGTAGGTTCATATAAATTTTTTTTTCTCCATTAGTGTTCCCTTTAATGAAGTCTAAAGTTGATTTTCTATATCATACAGGTGTCATAATTATGGATTACACAAATCCTACTCCTAAGGGTGTTCTAATGTGGGAATAAAAATCATCCATAAATGGTGACTTCAATACTCACATGTTGAACTTGGATCGTAAGGATGATGAGTTATGATATATGTGCATGGTATTCACTACATAATAATAGATACCTCAATATTTTTCAATGGTGTATCTTAATCCATTTATATTGAGGCTCAAACACCATGTAAGAAAGTTGGATCAATGAGTCAGGGCACTCAGTTATGCACTAAAAGGAACTATTACAACTTTGTGTGGCATCCATAGAAATATAAAAATTAATTAGGAGGAAGCACGAAAATTCTTACATTTAAGGTTTTAGCTACTAGATACTATCAAATTAGAATTGCCTTTATTCCAATAAAGTTAATATATGGAGTTGGACATCTATCATTGTGTGGATATATGCACTACATAAGGTGTATATCTAAGATATTGGGTGCACATATTTAGCCACACCTTAACAACTTTACCCACGATATGGTATATGCAATAAGAGTTCATACAAGAAACCAATCTTTGGGCACAATGTTAGAAAGATTTCATTAAAACCTTTATATTCAAAGATGATAATCCATTGGTGCATAAGGCCTTACATAAAATAAAAATCTTTCTCTATCATGGATGCATAGAAGATCTAGATATTATAGATGAATCATCATCACAATAGGAGGTTGTGTAAGATTTAAATGTGGCATTATAAAATTATAAAGCTAGCTAATAAGAATATGTTTTTGTCAAGCCATGTAATAGAATAAAATATGACCTAATAGATTTCATTAATATTGACAAATATCTCGATCTAAAAGATTTCTTTAAGCCATAATGGGAAACTAAATCAAATCTAATTCAAAATATAGATCAGTTGGAAGATGAAAAACTAAACAACATAAACATTTCATAACAAAAAGGTAAGTGCATTCTACAAGATTCTCTACCTAATGCTTCAAGTAAAATATATCAAGATATAATGAAAAATATTTAATGGAATATTGGAATAGAATCAGTTCCTAAGCTTGTGATAGTGGGGGACTATTGGGAATAAGAGCATATTTTAAAGGTCTTATAACTTATAAGGGAATATGAATATGTGTTCCCAACAAAATTCTTAGAGGTAAAAAGTATAAATCTATATCTAGGAGAAATACATGTAGAATTTAAATAATGCATATGACTTATTAAAAATTGACCATATAGATTAAATCTTAACATGAAACTAAAAGTAAAAGCTAAGTAGCTCAAATTCAAGAAGATGGAATCATATATTTGATAGAAAAGGTAGATTGGGTAAGTTCCATAGTAGTGAAACCAAAGAAAACTAGAGAGACAATTTTGTGGGAATTTTTACATACTCAATGATGCCTACATGAATGATCCTTTTACAATATTATTCATCGATGAATTCCTTGAGTTAGTCATAGGAAATGAAGTATAATCCTTTAAAAATAGATTTAGTGAGTAACACTAGATTCTAATTACAACAAAAGATCAATTGAAATAATGATTGCAATTGAATGGGGCTCATTTTCATATTAGTTAATGCCTTTTGGATTGAAGAATGTACCCACAATATTTTCTAGAGCCATATTAACTATGTTCAAAGATTCCATTCATGAATTTTTGGAAGTTTATTTGGATGATTGGGTTATTTTATCTTTATTTAAATAATATTTTCCTAATAGGTGACCCATTCTATAATGGTGTCGATCATTTCGTATAAATCTAAATCTAAAAAATGCTTATTTTTTACACCTTTTGGTGTTCTAATAGGTCATGTCATATGCATATATGGAATTTTGGTTGATCAAAATAAGATTATTGTCATCATATGGATGTCACCTCCTACTAATTCAACTAAATTAAACACATTTGTTAGTCATATAGGATATTACACAAAGTTTATTAAAGGGTACATAACTATAACTACACCCATGGAAAAACTATTATACAAGGATATAAAATTTGAATGGACAATAAAATGAAAAACAAAATTATTTGAGATAAAATAAAGGCTCATAAAAACACTAATGTTAGTCTT
Source organism: Torreya grandis (assembly GCA_037957365.1). Taxonomy (NCBI): domain Eukaryota; kingdom Viridiplantae; phylum Streptophyta; class Pinopsida; order Cupressales; family Taxaceae; genus Torreya; species Torreya grandis. Next base: position 580,331 of record JARHVA010005567.1, on the reverse strand, counting down.
TCCTAAATATAATAATCCATTTCACATGCACATATATGTTTCTCATACTACATTAGGATTTGTCCTAGCACAACTAGGAGAAGGTGGACTAGATCATCTTATACATTTTTCTAGCATGAGACTATCTGCAACTGAGAATAATTATACTACTAATAAAAGGGAGGCTTTAGCCATGGTTTTTTAACTATAAAATTTTTAGCACTACTTATTGTATACACCATTTGAGTTATTTATAAATCACCAGACATTGTGATACCTAGTTAATAATCCTTGTCTGGAGATGAATATCTAGGTGGATTATGTTATTTTAGGAATTCCAATTCCATATTATTGTCAAGATAGGTCATAAAATTGGTGGGTTAGATCACCTTAGTATACTTCATAATAGGGAGGAACCAAAAGAAATTGAAGATGAATCTCCAAATGTGCATCTATTTAGAAATGCTATAATTCTAAATAATATGGAAGATAATACTAATTTATTAAAGTAAGAAACTTTCCCTATGCATTATATAGAGTGAGATAAAAATAAAATGGTCACTTGAGTTATACCTTATAGCCTCATTAATGGGTTTCTATACAAACTCATTAGATATGATGTACTACACAGAGTAGCTCTAAAGAATAAATGACCTCAACTATTATAGGAAGCACATTTAGGGATTGTAAGAGGTCATTTCACAAGTGAAACTCCTGTAAGGAAAATTTTAAAAATTATGCTCTAGTGGTTTAAATTATTTTTGGATACTCACCGATTTAACAAGAACTGTGATGAATGTCAAAGAATGGGAAAGTCAAATCAAAGAGATGAGATGCCTTTAGTGCAAATAATAATGGAGAAACCTTTTTAGAAATGGGGAATCAAGTTTTTTGGCCCTATAAGTACAGTAATAAAATGAGTTCATGTGAAATATATTATTACTAGGATAGATTATTTCAATAAATGAGTGGAATCTACTACCACTCCAAGCTATGTTGTGAAAGATGCTACTAAATTTTTATATGAAAACATCATTACAAGATTTTTATGTTTGATTAACATGATCAATGATAGAGGCATGAATTTTATAAATAATAATATCAAGGTTCTCACTGAGAATTTTATGATATCACACCATAAGAGCACATTTTATCACTGACAAGCTACCAAATAGGTTGAAGCATCCAATAAAGTATTGGGAAAAATGATCACAGATTTATAATGTACAAATAAATGATTGGGAATATCTCATCCCTATGATTCTATGGTCCTATATAAAAAGTTATAAAAGAGTTGCGAGGTTCACTCATTTTCAACTAGTATATGTCATGGAGGTAGTAATGCCTTGTTAAGCATGGAATATACTGAGAGCGGGGGTGAATCAGTATATTATATATCTTATAAAAATTTCCCTTTATCAAATTCCACTTAATCAAACATTTAGGATATGCAATAAAACTCAAATAGTAAAAATCACATAAGATAGAGACAGACACCAGATATAATGTGGAAACCCAATGTGGGAAAAACCATGGAGAATAATCTCAAGTATATTCATGAGAAACAACCCACAAGAGCACCATAATCCTTTACTGAGTACCACCCCAGCTACAATTTGTGAGCACCAAGCCACAGGAGCTTCAAACCCCTTTGCCGAGTACCAACCCAGAAACAATTCATGAGCACCAACCCCTTTGTTGATAACCAACACAACAACAATTTGTGAGCACCAACCCATAGGAGCACCAACCCCTTTGTGTATACTAGACACCTATCTCTCAATGTTGCTATCTCAACAAATGATAGATCAATACAACATCTCCTTCCTCTCTCTCTCACCTTTGCTCTTCTAAGCTAGATATAACAAATACAAATCATATTCATCTCTCACAATTGCTCTTCTAAGCTAGATATTGCAATATCAAATCAACCTCTCACTCTCATAATACAAATGGCTACTCAAGCCTTTATTTATAGCTTTCCAAATGACCTTTGGCCTTCCCCCTTTGTGACCCTTCAATCTTCATGGAAAATGGCACCAATCTTGGATGACCCTTCATATTCAAGATTTTGAAAAGTCATGTGGTGACCCTTCATGATCAAAAATGTCCTTCCCACTTTTGTTCTTATCTTTGGTGACTTTTCATCATCCTCAAAGTGTCCCTTCATGATAAATTGCACCCTTACTCTTTTGTCTTCACTTGATGACTCATGGAATTCCCCAAGATGACTCTTCATGGGAAAATTCATCCCATCCTTCTTTTGTCTTTACCCCATGGCTCTTCAACTTCTCCATGGGCCCCTCTTTTGTCTCATATGTAACCAAAAATATATTTGTTAATATTAAATAAATATTAAATCACATTAGCCAAGATAAACAATATTAAATGCAATGGGGCCTTTATCACCAATAATGCTAAACATTTGACATCAATGACAATATTTCCAATAATCTCCCCCTTTGTCATTGATGGCAACCTCAATCCTGAAACTACCACATCCTATCACCTGCACATACTATCATTTGAAAAACATACAGTAACTCCCCCTTATTGTAGCAACCTCTACCTATTCCTTATACCTATTTTATGCACCTGTACCTGTACCTATTATTCTCCCCTTTGACATCAATGGAAAAGGGCCTACCTGGAGCTAACACTTAGCTCCCCCTCAACTATTGTTAAACCTCAATGGCAGGAAGTAAAGGAAGTTACTCCCAACTTCTCTCATAGATACTCAAATGTGTCTTTTGGTAGTGCCTTTGTGAAAATATTTGCAACTTGCTCTATAGTACTAATATATTCCAACTTAACCTATTGATCTGCAACCTGATCTCTCAAGAAGTGATATCTAATGGGAATATGTTTTGTTCTTGAATGCATTACTAGATTTTTTGAAATATTTATAGCACTTGTGTTATCAAAAAAAATGGAAATAGGTTCATCATACTTTACCTTGATATCTTCCAAAGTTTGCTTTATCCAAAGCACTTGAGTACAACACAATACTACTACAATATATTTTGATTTAGCTATAGAAAGTGATATTGAGTTCTGCTTATTGCTTAGCCATGATACTAAGCTATCACCAAGGAAGAAAGCTCCTCTACTTTTACTCTTTTTTTCATATAAGCACCCTACCCAATCTAAATCTGTATAAGCAACTAAAGTGAAATCTTTACCTGTGGGATACCATAATTTATAATCCAATGTCTCTTTGATATATCTAAATATTTTTTTCACCAACTGAACATGACTATCTCTTGGAGATGATTGATATCTTGCAACCATATGTACTACATGCATGATGTTTGGCCTCAATGCTATCAAATATAAAATACTACCAATCATAGATCTATACAAAGATTGATCTGTAATAGGTGAATCTTCATTCTTGCTCACCTTATTTCTTGTACACATAAGTGTGCCAACTAGTACACAATCCTCAAAACCAAATTTCTTCAACATTTCCTTAGCATATTTACTTTGAGATATAAAAATTCCTTTATTTGATTAAAATATTTGTAATCCTAAGAAAAAGGATAATTCTCCAATCATAGACATCTCAAATTCTTTTTGCATTCTATCAGAAAATTATTTTTTCAGCTTTTCAATATTTCCTCCAAAAATGATATCATCAACATAAACCACAACAATAAATTGATGCTCACCTTCTATTTTGATGTAAATATTACTATAAAAAAATCCTCTCTTGAATCCTTAATCTTGTAGGTACTTATCAAGTCTTGCATACCAAGCTCTGGGAGCTTGTTTTAATCCATATAGTGCTTTCTTCAATTTGCATACATGATTACTAATATTTGAGAGAATAAACCCCTTAGGCTGCTCAATTTAGACCTCTTATTCAAGATTCTCATTTAGGAAGGTAGATTTGACATCCATCTAAAATACTTTGAAATTTTTAAATACTGCATATGCAAGAAACATTCTAATAGCCTCTAACCTTGCTACTAGTGCAAAAGTTTCTTCAAAATCTATTCCCTCAATCTGAGCATATCCTTTACATACTAATTTATTGTGACCATATCCATTACAATAAAAATAATAGTAATATAAATAAGACATATCTGTATATCTCTGACCTGATTGCCTTTTGTAGCTTTGTTCTTTCCAGCCTTCTCTATTTGGAATGTCCTTTGTATTTTTCTCTTCTCCCCTTTTTGTTTCCTCTTTTGTAAGATCTTTAGCATAGCTCTTTTTATTTTCAAATCCAATCCCTATCTTATCTAAATATGATTTTTGACTTTCAAATATCTTATTTAGCATGTTAGTGCTATCCTCAAATTTTGAATCACTAACTACTTTATCATTGACTGCTTTCTGAATATCTTCTTTTAAAGAGGCAATTTCAATAACATACCTTTGACATTATTTTCTTGCTATTTCCAACTGTACTTTGAGATCTTCTTCATTCTTCTTGGCTTCTTCAAAGTGTGCTTATAGAACTTCAATCCTTTTCTTTGACTCCTATTCATTTTTCTCTATCTGGCGCTTTAATCTTCGATTCTTCTTCTCAACAACTTTTAACTCTTCTAGGGCACAATTGAGTTCTCCTTCCATATCTACTTTAGCTTCCTCCTCTTCTTATTCTTGATTATCATGTATGTCCATGAATATAATCTCTTCTTCTTCTAAATCGCTGACTCCACTATCTTCAACTGAACTAGGATCCTTATAATACAGGCTCTTCTTCTTGAATCCCTTCTAAGATTTGCCTTTGAAATTATTCTTGTATGTAGGCTTTTCTTCTTCTTCATAATTAACCTTATCTGGGCATCTAGTTGAAAAATGTCCTATCTTTCCACAATTAAAACATGTAAAAAGTAATTTTCCTTGATATTTACCTGTTCCTTTTTTTAGTTTGCAAATGAAAAGTGATTCATTGTCATCTTCATCATCACTAGAACTATGACTTGATTCTTGAATCTTAGCTTTCTCCTTCTTTGATGTCTTGAAAGCTGCTTCTCTCTTTAAGGGTTTATCTTGTTCTGTCCACATCTCATATGCCGTGAGAATACCATGAAGCTCATCCATCTTTAGCTTGGCTAAATTCTTCATCTCCTCAATTTTTGCAACCTTTGCATCATATCTCATTGGTAGATATCTCAAAATGTTTTTCACCACTGTTGACTCATCCAACATTTCTCCAAGACCTTGAATCTGATATATGACTTGATCAACTCATAAAAGATAACTTTTTATATCTTCTTCTTCTTCCATCTTGAAACTTTCAAACTACCTTCTAAAATTTTGTAACTTAGCTTGCTGAACCTTTCCATCACCTTTGTAAATATTCTCAAGTTTTACACAAGTTTCATGAGCATATTCACATTTCATAACTTTAACAAATTCATATTCACATAAACCACATAAAATAGCATATAAAGCTTTAGCATTACATTTACTTGCCTTCTTTTCTACTGGAGTAATTGTAGATGTCTATGGCTCTTCATATTCCTCCACCACTACTTTCCATATGTCAAATCCAAGGGCCATCAAATAAACCTTCATTCTCATGCTCTAAAGAGCATAATTCATCCCATCAAACAAAGGTGCCTTATTTGTATAAAATCCTTCCTGTGACCCAGCCATCATGCTTTACCAATCTACCTTCAAGCTGTAAAACTTTTTCAAAGAGGAACCTGCTCTGATACCAATTGTTAAGCATAAAATATACTGAGAGGGGGGGTGAATCAATATATTATATATCTTATAAAACTTTCCATTTATCAAATTCCACTTAATCAAACATTCAAGATATATAATAAAACTCAAATAATAAACATCACACAAGATAGAGAGAGACACCAGATATAACATGGAAACCCAATGTGGGAAAAACCGTGAAGAACAATCTCAAGTATATTAATGAGAACAACCCACAAGAGCACCATACCCCTTTGTTGAGTACCACCCCAACTACAATACGTGAGCACCAACCCACAAGAAATTCAAACCCCTTTTCAGAGCACAAACCCAACAACAATTCATGATCACCAACCCACATGAACACCAACCCCTTTGCCAAGCACCAACCCAGTAACAATTCATGAGCACCAACCCACAGGAACACCAACCCCTTTGCCGAGCACCAACCCAACAATAATTCGTGAGCACCAACCCACAGGAGCACCAACCCCTTTGTGTATACCACACACCTATCTCTCAATGTTTCTATCTCAACAAATGATAGATCAATATGACATCTCCTTCCTCTCTCTCTCTCTCTCTCTCTCTCTCTCTCTCTCTCTCTCTCTCTCTCTCTCTCTCTCTCTCTCTCTCTCTCTCTCTCTCTCTCTCACCTTTGCTCTTGTAAGCTAGATATAACAAATACAAATCATATTCATCTCTCACAATTGCTCTTCTAAGCTAGATATTACAATATCAAATCAACTTCTCACTCTCATATTACAAATGGCTACTCAAGCCTTTATTTATAGCTTTCCAAATGACCTTTGGCCTTCCCCCTTTGTGACCCTTCAATCCTCATGGAAAATGGTGCCAATCTTGGATGACCCTTCATATTCAAGCTTTTGAAAAGTCATGTTGTGACCCTTCATGATCAAAAACTTCCTTCCCACTTTTGTCCTTATCTTTGGTGACTTTTCATATTCCTCAAAGTGTCCCTTCATGAGAAATTTTACCCTTACTCTTTTATCTTCACTTGGTGACTCTTGGAATTCCCCAAGATGACTCTTCATGGGAAAATTAATCCCATCCTTCTTTTGTCTTTACCCCATGGCTCTTTGACTTCTCTATGGGCCCTTCTTTTGTCTCATATGCAACCAAAAATATATTCATTAATATTAAATAAATATTAACTCAAATTAGCCAATATAAACAATATTAAATGCAATGGGGCCTTTATCACCAATAATGCTAAACCTTTGACATCAATGACAATATTTCCAACATGTCTATGGAGTATATTATTCTTCGTCTACACATTATGATGGTAATAATAGGGGATCAAGATTCATTAAAATAAAGGTTTACAAACTTAACAAATATGTAAAAAATAGATAAAGGGCATAATGGATATAATATATTAACAAGTATAATAAAAACTCATGGCATTATTGTAACCTACAATCTAAATATTTTTACCTAGAATAAATGGTATTGCATTATGATAGCAAATGTAAAGCATTCCAAAGAAAGATATACATTAGAAGAAAATGACCCTATATTATTCATGAAGTGCCACAATAGGGTACTGTAGTGTTAAAATATTTATAGGGAACCATACTACTAAGATATATAAATGGTTGTAGGCTTAAGCCTTACTACCTTTAATCTATATCATTCTGTTAAAAATTGAGTAGATGTTGAGTGGCACCATATAGTTAGGATTTTATTAAATGTTTTTTTGTTTATTTTTATTATGTTATAATTTTTTTATAGTGTGTTCACTTTAGTGAAACAAATCAAAAAAACAAGAAATTAATTATAATCTTAAGGTGTGATTGTATTCTAGAGAACACTCACAAGAGACAGTTGGTTGTAACTACATCGAAGTTAACAATTAAGTATAGGAAGGTAGTGATAAAATAGGTATATAAAATGAAAGGATAATGGTCATGATGGACTATTAGTTACATGAAATTTCAAAATATTAAATCATTTTTGAGATAGATTCAGTAGTAAATCTATAGGTGAAATTAAAAAAATTAGATACATGAAATGAAAACTAGTCACATCAAATAACTATCAAAGGGTTAAATCAAATATTTTAATCACAAAATGTCCTTTTTAGGGTAACTTATATTAATTGATATTAATGGAAAGAGGAACACTCACATGTAAATAGTTAGCGTATTCAAATTAGTTGACGAGATAAAATTGGGTGCCAACAACTATATAAGAGCAAGGTATGGATAATGCTAAAACATTATAGACTCCAAATAATAAGATAGTTCTATTATTTTATTTTAGAATTATTTATTTTGAACATATTTTTAAATATATCCCAATCTTTCTAAATAACCATTCATCATAAATCACTAATATAGCCATAGACATAGGTTAGTTGTTGATCCTACTAACATATGAGTAGAAAGAAGAGATGGTGATTTGGTTAGGTATTCACATAATCAAATAAAATGACCTTGATCTATTTGATTTCATTGATTTAGTAGAAACTACTTAATTTTCCCAAGATCTTCAAGGAGCTAAATAATTAAGAGCCCTCACACTTCAACATCCACTTTGAGGTTTTGACATAGAAAGGTTAATTAGGTTGCCTACATTTGGGAAAATAGATGAGGTCATGATGACTTTGTTGAGTCTCTAAAATCAAGAAATTATTAATTTGTCCAAGATATCACAATTTAGATCACTACATAAATATTGACATAAGCCAAATGCCTTCTAAATTGAGGTAAATCCCTACTTCAATATAAATTTAGAGCACCACCAATAAATTCATACATGTGGGGAAAATATACCAAATGATCAAGCTAAGGAGCACCATTTTATTCAATTGAATATGATTCAATGCACACTCTATTCAAATGCATCATAAAAAAAGGTTTTAGTAAACTACCAAATAGTCAAATCAAGTAATGAGAGGAGTAATTAATATTACATATTAGATGATACAATAATGGGAGGAATTCAATTAGATTGATTTTTTAGCATCTGAGATCACCACCAATATTGGGAAGGTACTTTCAAGAACCACACAAACATTTTAATACTAGTTTTTGGTTTTTTTATTGTGCTTTATATAGTATAAATCCCCACTTGGACAAATTAATGTGACTACAAATCTTTGGCCTGCTACTACCTTTGAAATAATCACTTGAACGAAAAAAGTGTAGTACCATGAGTAATTAGTGTGATGTAATATGTGGTGGATGGAAGAACTAACTTTATCAGAACACATCCATAGATCCCATAAGATGTTATGTAATATTTGGAATAACATTTTTTGGTCACCAAGCTACATAATGACATTCAAATCAAAATCCATGAGTTGGAATCATTAACTATGACTTTGATGTAATTTTTTATTTATATTATAGAAACATAGGGAAGTATATAGGAAAAAATACTTAGATTCAATAATGGTTCCACCTCTAAAATCTATTCTTCTATAGGTGTAACAATCAAATCTAGGGCAAGCACAACTAAAATAACCTCCACAATAGCCATAATATCCACCTCCAAAAGATAAAGGAGAAAACAAGTCACCTACATAGTATGATTTTCCACAACCATCAAATAAAATGATGAAACAAAAAAGTCCTAGTTAGATAATCCTATGGTTTCCAAGATAGCTAGTGAGTGAAACCTACCAAAGCTAGGAACCATAGAGCATGAAGTCTTAAAATATATGTTGGAAGATATCAGGAATGAATTTTATGTAAAAGATAAGGAAAAGGAATTCTTAATTTTAAAAATAATTTCACACTTGTCAAGTGCAAAACTAGGTATTTAAATACCTTTGGGTTGACATTACTTGACCACCTCCATCTATTCTTATGGATACTATAGGGTAGGAAGTTGCTTGGAAAAAGTTGGAGGTAGATATATTTCCAACTAATCCAACTACATGATCATTAGTTTTATATATGTTGTATATACCATAACATGATTTTCCTACATGGCTATTGTTTTTATGACTACATACACACCCCACCATCAAACCATCATAAAATATCATAGAAAAGATGGTGTCATTTAGTGAACCTATAAGAACAAGTGGTGTAGAACTTACACAAATAACATAATAACATTCCAAGACTTGTATTTTAGATTAAAAAAAATAAACCCTCACTCCTCTAACTATATACATAAATAAAAATCTCATACATAAAGTTTAGGTGGTTGAATTAGAATTATCTAAACATACTAAATAAAAAATTGAGTTGGTAGACATGGAAATAGTTGAAGAACCCTAGGACATAACTATGCCAAAGATAGTAAGTGAATAGGAAACTATGAAAGATACACTAGACCCTAAGGAGGCTCAAAATGAAGAGGAAATAAAGTTTTAAAAAAATAATAATAAGAAAAAATAAGTGGTAGAACAAGCAGATGCATAGGAAGCACAACAAACATAACAAGAAGTTGCCTAGGAGTAATAATAAAAGTAGTAAGCTAAATATAAAGAAAGATAAAATAAATCCAAAGAAGTAGAGGATACATAAAATTAGGTTGAAGAACTAGAGGCTACATATAAGTAGGTTGAATAAGTTGAGGCTATAAGTAAGAAAGTTAAGGAAGAAGAGGATGAAAAGAAGGTAGCTGAAGAAGTAGAGGCAAAGAGTAAAGAATAGGATAAATCCAACCAAGATTAATAAAAGGCACAATATATGAAATAAAAACATGGGTAATAAAAATTTTAATCTAAGGATGCTAAGGAATAACATAGGAATATAATACAAGTAAAAGAAACTAAAGACAAATTTAAGGCTAAAGTTAAAGCAAATTCCAAGGCCAAGGTAGACACTAAAGCCAAGGTGCAAGCTAATGATAAAGATAAGGCTATAAAAGAAGCCAAATTTCAAGTTGAAGTAGATTATAAGGAGATAACTAGACCTATAATTTAGGAAAAGAAGGATAAAGAGGAAAAATAATAAGTATAAGTAGATATCACAACCTAGATGAAGGATGCAAAAGAGGAATCACCATCCAAAATATATATCTCTATCAAGTGGCTATGGGACATCCTAGCAACATCAACTTGGTGAATCATCTTCTTTATTCTAGTGGTTCAAGTTACACAATATCCTAAAACATTTTTAACCACATCCATAACACTTGCTATAACTATGATGTAAATATAGATGTGACTCAGTTATCACTATCAAAGTAGATTGAAGTCAAAGTTACATTTGAGGAGTCAATTATGTAGAAGGCTTTAGACTTGTACCAAGAAATTATAAATCTATGTGATGAAAGGGATGAAGAAAAAAAGTAGTTGGAAAAGGCACAACAATTAATAAATAACACATCTAACATTAGATACATAAGTGTTAGGTGATCAAGTAATGTCAGAGGATAATTAATTCACTTCTCTTTTAATGTAACCTATAAAGTATTAGGTGGCCATGCATAAAATGATCTCATTGTTCAAACAAGGGCATGTGATTTGGAATGAAATATAAACTATTTTTGAGCTTACTAAATAATATGAATAGGTCTTAGGTACATCTACATAATATGATAAGAATATATCCCAAGATATGATAAATTTGAGACAACATCTTAATTAGTCATTGGCTACTATAAAACCTGAGTTTACCATTATAGATAAAGCTAAATTAGTAATGGATTATTAGATAACTATTCCAAAGGTAATGGGAAAGTAAATAAAGTAAATACTATATTCTAGGAATGTTTTAATTCAAAAACTCTATGTTTGGCATACTAAAATAATGTGAAATACCTTTACAACCATTCAAGCAAGATCTAATCAAGGATTAGATGAGCTTGTATTGGAAATCCAACTTAAAATATATAATTATAAGACACTACTCATGATTTTAGAGGATGAATATGTGAAAAACATTATTGACATTCAAATGCCACTACACATTTTTATTTCCATGGTTTTTGAAGTGCTCATAGATTAGAAAATGCTTAAGTAAGATTTATCTCAAGTCAATCTAGATATTGTCCAAATAAAATATGAGCCATAATTAATTAATCTATAGTAGTTCCATAAAATTATATACAATAAAAATCTAGATGTAAATGTGTGATCTCAATAATAAACTCCACCATTAGATGCACTAGAAGCCAATGGGTCAGTAGCCAAATAAATGTTACAACTTCCATACTAGTCCAGTCAAAGTTCTCCACTATTTAGTAGTAGGTCATGCACATTCCATATTTTTTAATTGGATAATTTTGAAATTTTTATAAGATATCCTAAACATTAGGAGTGGGTCCAAACTATTTGAAAACCCATAAAGGGAGGCCACCTAGTTATGCTAGTCTATTGAAAACTTGAAAGGGTAGTAGGCTAGTATGCTACTTAGTTGAAATACCAAAAGGGTAGATTAGTAGTGTGTAAAGGGTGAAGATCAATAAATGTCACTTGGATTGATTAATATGACTTTTTTCATGGTTCATATTTTTATTTTAGTTTGTAACATGTTGTGACTTTATCTTGAGATGAGTCAAACATTTAAGTCTAGAAAAGTGTTGAGCATGTATTATAGATTGGTTAAATCACAAAGTATAATATAAGGTCACATGTGTGAGGTATATAGTTTTTTTATTTTTTATAATTTTTTAATGTACTCATCTTGATAATCCTAAATGGGTAATATAATAATGTGAAGAATCTTTCATTTTGTATCTCAAAAGGCTAGAATATGAAGAGATAGTTGATTGTAAAAGGCTATATATCTATTTGTTGTAATAGAATATGGTTTTAATGTGTTGATAGAGATTAATAAAATAGTTTAAATATGGTTTTTTAATCATATTTTATGTATTTTTAGTGTGTAATAAATAATTTGTTTTACTTTAATATGTTAAGATATGTTATGTCATTATGGTCCACCATTTGTTACAATTGTGTTCTCTCTAATGTGTAATTTTTTATTTAAAATGATTAATTGTAAATATTTTTTATCAATTATGGTTTTATTTTGATCCCCATTTTGTAATATATATTTTTAATTACCATGTTCTAGAGTAATTCCATGAACCTTTGCTAACAATGATTATTCTAAATAAATTTGACTATGCTCAATTTCAACACTGCTTAGATGGATAAGACATCTAATATTATTAGGTTGAATATTATATGAACATAAAAAATATGAATAATAAATTACTTGGTAATGAATTAAAATATGAAATCAACTATAAAAAAATAGAATCAAATATTGAAATATGAAATCCTAGTAAAAATATAAGGAAACCTTAAGGAGATTGGGTTTGATACACTCACTACAAGGAAAAAGTTCACTAATATGTTATATTTATTTCAAGATTTACATGTCCTTAATATGCATTGAAATATTATAAAAATATATATATCTTAAGATGTTAAATTATTAAACAAATTTGATTGTAACTAGTACATTACCAAAATTTGAATTTATTAGTTTATTAACCCTAATCCATATAAATTGAATGAAATATAAAAAATGTTGTAAAATAACTTTTGACATGTATAATAAAAGTGAAATACTAAATTTGACAAAGTGAAGTTGAATTAAATAAGTCTAACTATGGATAAAATGGAAAACTTAATTATTTCTATCAGAGATATAACTATGTGAAGCTTTAAAAAAATTGAAATTAACAAATATGAACTAACCTAATCTTACATAGACACTAAGACTAAAAAATTAATAAGGATAAAATTATCCAAATTAGGATAGGATCAACTATCACTATAGTCTTGATTAGGTTGATCTTTTTGTCTAGTGAAAATCAATAAACTCAGGCCAAGACCATTTTTGATAATTTAAATTAGGTCTTTGTGTGGATATTTGACCTTCAGATGTGTGTTAAAGACATGAAAGTGACTTATTCAAAGATGAAACACTAGTAGAACTTGAAATGGATGAAAACCTAAAAAAGTGAAATGGGGGAATGTAATAGGTTGAGTTACCCCTAATCACCCCCATAATGACTGAACATTTGCTCATATTTAATACTTCAAAGAGGTAAATCAATCCCATGTAGTTCTCCCACCTAGATTACTTTTTGAGATTGTGCTCCTTTGGCTATATGAATGAACCTAGATTACTTTTTGAGATTGTGCTCATTATTTTATTTGTCTTGAATAAAATAAGCTTTGGGATTTGATAAACACTAATTTAACTATTAGAATCAAAATCAGGAAGAATAGGGAAACTTTTAATAATGTGAAATAGTGTAATTTTGTATTTTTATTTATATTTCCAAGTGGTATAATAGGTGACTTGAGTGTGACTTTATAGCAATCCAAAAGGAAAAGTTCACACTAAATATTTTAAAAACATAAAAGAACATTACAAGAGATGGTTCAAATTTTTAAAAATGTTCATTAAAATATGAAGTACAAAAACATCCCAAAGGGGACAAGAACATTTTATATTATTATCCTTTGATGTACATTTTCTCTTTAAGGGAAACATGTAACTTTTGGGTACATAAATGTCTTTAGAGATGCTTAGAGGGGTTTTTAGAAATTAAAACATTTTATTAGGTATTAGATTGTAATTTATAAAATAAATAGGTCCATATAGGTTCTTAGTACAAAGTAAGGTAGAAACATAGGTCCATATTAAGTGCTCAAGTTGATTAAACTAAAATAGAACCAAAATTGGCATTATCAAGTATTTGTGACCAAATTTGAGTGACTAGAACTAGATAAACATAGTAACTTGTTATTTTTTTAAAATAATAAATAAATTTACTTATCTTATTTTATGTTTGTGAAGGAGTACAATCATTAACAATAATATAAAAATCTCATGCAAATTCTTAGATCTATAAATATAGATCATGTGTGTGCTTAGACGAGTCTATGATACCTATAGACCTAAGTAGTGTAGCCCTATTTAATGTAATATAAAAGTAACAAATACTTTTTTCAAATTATTATTGTTCCTCCCACTATTCACATTTTTTTTTAGTATTCATGTATATCTTGATGTCTCTAAATCAATGTAAATATCTCTATTTGCCTTCTCTTTGCTTCAAACCCTAGTTGTGCATTGTGATACAATACTAAATTAGGAAGAAGGATGAAAAAGAAGATTTGAGATAAATATAACCATTTTAATATGATTATTTCTACCTATATTTACAATATTTAAATGAGGTAATCAAATAGGTGTAGTTATCCACATAGTTGAGTGTGCCTAATCATGAGTAATAGTAATATGTTGTGCAATCATGTGTAGGAATTTCAACACTTGAAAACCTATGAATTGACCTTGAAAATTTTATATAAATTAGTTCAAGGTTTTCTCCCTTGAGGGGTTTCTTATTTGGGAGCTTTTGGATAGTTCCTTTCAATGTTCAAGGTTGTTTCTAGTGATAACTTGATATATTTTCTATATGTGCTAGATAGATAATTATTTAGGCTTGATTTGATTATAGATCTAAAACTTCGGGTAATTTATTATTAAACAACATGATAAATGTGTAGGTTGACCCATATGATAAAGTTAAATTTTACAAACTATCTATATAAATAGTAAAAATATATGTTTTCCCTTTGTAGAAAAATATACGACCGCATATATAACTTAGAGGTATAACCCTATTTAGAAACTAGGAATAGTTACCTAAGGCACATAGATAATCTAATAATTATATTAATATGATTGGGTAGAGACCATGAATATATTGTGTAATAGTGATGTCAATTTGGTAGAGTTAGGCTCATTTATAATATAATGGATATGAGGAAAAGCAAACAAGAGTCATGTATGTGAGCATAAGTCAATAAGGTTAAATTTTAGTCAAATTACAGATTATCAAGTGCCTAATGCCAAATATGAGTATTTATACCCATATTAATTCAAAATAGATAGTTATGAACTTTTTTTTCTCCAATTAAAATTTTCCTCTAAATCTACAATTAAGATATCCACTTACAGAATACATTGACAATTGATTTTTAAAGCATAGATTAAGCTTTTAATTTTAAGGATGATATCGAAATACACATTTTTTTTATAAACCTAGTGGAATTTGTAAAAAAATTGGCAATAGAGGATCCCTAATATTCTAATTCACATAAGTCTTTTTCAAATGTTATACTTATTTAGATTGGGTTAGTCAATCATGGTGATTTCCTACCTAAAGTTATAGTTTAAATTATAATCTTGATAGTCACTTACAAGTTTCTAATTCATCCTTAGATTATTATTTTCATATATTATTCTTAATCTATTGTATGTAATTAACTATAGTGTAATTTTTTATCTATGATATTCTTACTTATTTTGAAATTTTATTGTTTAAATGCCTTAGTTGGCTTGGCTTATGTTTATCTCCTTTCTAGATGATTAATATTACACTTTTAAATAGAATTTTGAAGATGTTTCCATATAATATACTTAGTTATATGTTTAGAATTTATGATTTAATTTAATTTCATACTTTCTTTTTTTTCTCATTTCAAGTTGATCAATCCCTTTACAATTTTCTTACTCCTTTACAAATTTGAGGAACCAACCACCTCTACAATTGTGCATTATGTCAATAGCCTTGTGTCCCTCTTGGAATCATCTTGGTGGTTATCAATCTAAGGTTCAAGGTTCCAATAAAATAAAAAATATAACATAGGATGCACATATATTCTAAAATTTCAAGATTAATTACTCACTATTTTAGAATTAGGAAAGGTTTAATCATTTTATTCATACTGAAAATTCTCTAAAATTATGAAGTATGGTCTCAATAAAATAATTACAATGATGTTTTGAATTAACAACATACATCCACCTATGAAAAAAACTAAGGATAACACCATATATACAATAGTTTATTCATGTTATTTTGGTTGATATCAATCTTTTATATTTGTATATGTGTGTGCTAGATTATTAGTTTCATGCTTGATGTTTTTTAATAAAAAATTTAAAAATATAAATCAATAATTTACTTAAGCAACCATATTTTTGGTAAGTAAAAATATGTTAAATTTTTATTTCTTGGAGGGTTGAACTTCATATTATTTCTTATAATTCTTCAAATAAATATTTTTTTCCTACTTTATTATTAATTACATGTATCTTGTTATATGTATATTCTGATTGTAACTACACAACAAGCTAGTAGAATAATTTCCCAAAACATATTTTTATATATGAATGTCAATTTCTTATTGACTTGGCCCTTGGTGATTTGCATGTGAATAGGAAAATGGTATGATTACATGTAATTAGAGGTATATAACATGATATTTATTTAAGATATAACCTAGATAATGGAGATGATAAACTAAAGTAAATTCTCAATTATTTTCCATTGTGTTAGTTTCACCATGTGAATGACCCATTAGCAATGCTAGGTCAAGAAAGTATTGGTAATTTGAGTAGCGTGAAAAATATTGGATTATCTAGAGTGGAAAATGAGTCCACCTTTATTTTCATTAGTGTATTTGGTCATGGTGTACATGGTATTTTTTATTTAATTATATTTAAATTAAAATATACTTAATATATTTAATTTTTAAGTACTATAAGGTGGAATTTATACTATAATAATACAAAATGTAAAATTCCTTTCATGGGGGTAAAACTTAATAGCTATACCTAAAATGTGAAATTTACACTTTATCCATTATAAAAAAGAAAAAATTCCATATGAAAACAACTCCCCAAACTCTTCCATATGGATAAATCATGATATGAGATCAAGTTCCCCGAGCGGATAATTTTGAAATGTCAGATTAGAGGAATATGTTTTCCTCTCTTAGATGAGGAACATATAATTTTTAAAGGACATAATTAAATTCTTAGAAACCTATACATGTTAGAAAATCCTAGCCAATATATATATTCCAATACAAATTCATAAGATATAATTTAGGGAAAGTTGTAAAAACTCTGACTGTCTAGAAGAGCAAACCCATCCACCCTTATTTTTTGCTAGCATATCTATGTTGAAATTGATTGTCAAGATATGAAAGGGATTTATATTTAATTGTATCTAAATTAATATATATTTAATAATTTGGAATAAAAATTAATTTTGCGGGGGGGGGGGGTGTGAATTAGTCTTTAAAAACTTTCATTTCAATTTTAATTAATAAATCATGAACCATTTAAACAAACATATAAATCTAGAAAGCATAAACACCTGTCCACATAAGCATGAAACAGAAGAACACATAACATATGTGGGAAACCATAAATGGGAATAAAAACCATTGATATATACAAATGGAATACAATACTATAAGACAAACACCAAATTTAGTGAATTACCTACTTCACATGGATCACCAACCCCAATTACCTAAACATAAACTCAATTAGGCTTTAGCAAACACCAACTTACAAGGAGGAATTGATCCCCTAAATGAATCAACACCAACTCAAACACCTAATTTATTTTATCACCTTTAGTACACCTTATTTCTAATGTAACTGATGATGACCACCTCTATATCTCTTTAGACTCATAACCCTCTCAAACTACCTTCTAGATCTTTTCATTCAATTAGGTCTCTTCAAGACTAATTAGGTTATATGACCTCAATCCTCATACACATAACCTATGTAAAATATTCATCACAAATCCTATATAATCCTATTATGGTCTAAAATATATCCTTATACTCTATAATCTATTATTTTATTCACTTTCACTCTACACACAAATAGGCCTAAAATTTCCTTGTATATATACAAGTCTCTTGATCATGTACTTATTAGTAGGTAGAACACAATTAACCTCTTAGGTCAGTTATATAATATATATTATGATAAATAATAAACATGAATTGAATGTGATTTGAGTCCATTTAGGTCTGACATACCTGAATTAGCTTTTATTTTATCTTTAGATCTCATGGAGAAATAATCCCATTAGGTCTACTTTAGGACATGTTACACTTTGCCTTCCTTATAAAAAATTTAAGCACCTCACATGATATTATAATATCATATGACACTAAAATACACCCATTATAATCTCATCTAGGCTCTATAACACTTTTTATATCCAACCAATACTTCAAGCACACTATTTGTACTACTCATAATTAGGTCTTCTCATACACAGAAAGTCTATCTTGAACAATTGAAGATCACATTTTATTTATCCACAAAATCATGAAAATAAAACATATAAACATAATATATATGATTTGGAGGATATCACCATATTATTTATACTTCACATCTCAAGACAAAATGTCTCAAACCTTTCTTTGCAATTAGCTCACTTAGAACTACCAAACACTCCAGAACCTAGTGAAGAACAACTTTATATTCAACATGTAAAAGAGAAATTACCATGAAAAATGGTAATTTCATTATATAATTTGAAATATATATACCATTTTTAAATACAAAAACCATAATTTCTAATGTCAAATATTGGTCTTATATAACAATGTTTTGGTTTCACTACACACAGTCAAACCAAAACCAGACAAGTAATTTTAGCATCAAAATATCAACCACTTTATATATATATATATATATATATATATATATATATATATATATATATATATATATATATATATATATATATATATATATATATATATATATATTAAAATAATGTATATAAATTATAATTACAAGATATAAACATTATATACACTAGATACTTTAACTAAAACTCATTAGTTCAACTTGCTTACTCAGAACTACCTGTTTACCTTAAATGACAGTTATGTTAATTGATGTTATTGCTATCCCTATAGGTAAGTCAAACAATCATATTTCTGAAGCTACTGCAGCCCTTCATACCATTAAACTATCTGTTGAGTCAGGATTCTCCAAATTATGGTTGGAAGGTGACTCCCTGAATATCATAAATATCTTAAATAAAAAAAATTTAGTTTCATGGTCTATAGAGGCAATGGTGATGGAAATTAAAGCCTTCATTCAAAAATTTAAAAAAGTAACCATAACCCATACTTACCGTGAAGCCAATGGGGTTGCTATCTAGATAGCTATTCATGTTGTTCGAACAGGACATAAGGTGAGATGGAAGGATGCATTAAATAAGCATGTTGACCTCAAAGCGCTTATTAATTATGATGTTATTCATTCAAAGGAGGGGAATATCTACCTATAATAGCAAGTTAATGATTTGGTGGAGTGGTCTCATGGTGGAAAGATTACTATCATTGAACAGATACATTCATGAGAATGTAAAGCGATTATTACATGTGCCAGAAAATAGGTGAGTTCCATTACAAGTTGATAACAATTGGTATCATCACTTAGCAATTAGTGTTTGGGTGTTGCTGGAATACTGTATGGCCTACAAAATGAAAGGTGAACCAAGGAAGTAGGAACCTAAAAGTTGCAAAAACTAGAAGGCAAAACAAGATGTTTTGAAGATTATTCAGAGAGGGAAGGTTGTGAGTTACTTGGAGCGGCAGCATGGTTCTAAACCCCACATAACGATAGCATTTTTCAAAAATTAGGTCAATGACAGGGTAACCCTCCATGGTATCATGGTGAAGCTCACTGAGGAATTAATTATAGAGGTTATGGGGATTCTAATGGAGGGTATAAAATTCTCTAAGTAGACTAGTATATCTAATGAGGCATATATTAAATTCCCGAAGACGGATGCTGAGGAGCAATAGTTGGAAAAGAGTGGATATTTTTTTGACCTAGAGTAGATAAAAGGAATCTGGAGAGACATCTTATGTTGCATCCATGAGTATTTTATACTAGATGGTAGAAGAAAAAGAGTTCATAAATTTCATTTTGTCTTTCTTAATCACTTTAGGCACAAAGTTAGAATCTCCTTCCCTTTCTATTTGCACTTCTCACTGCTCTAAAGTTTGTTTTCTCATAGAAAAAAGGAGTCTCACCCTATATTGCTTGAAGGATTGATCCTAATTATAGAAGGTTTCTAAAAAAACAATGCCATTGTCTTGAATCCTTATGTGGACAAAAATAAGGAATCACAAAGTAAGAAGAATAAAACTGTAAAGGGGAAAGAAAAAGTTAAACCTAAATCCTCAGCTTTAAAAAATAGATTGTTGATGAGGAAACTGAGTGGGAAAGTACAGAATGTTCTAAGGAGGAGAGCATGGAGGAAGAGAAAGGAATGGATAGTGGGGATTCCATCTCTAATATGGAAGGTAAAGATAAAAGTGAAAATGAGAAAGAAGGGTACACAACAAAGGAAAAAATAGAATAGAAAAACTCTGATCATGAGGATAATCAGCAAGTGTTGGGGGGAAGTGAAAAAGAAAAAGATGTTGTATTTAAGGATCCTGCATTGAAAATAGAGAAGGAACATATGGTTTAGGATGCCTATCATGCAATGGAGACTAGAGAACAAGTAAAGGATGATCTTGTCCACAATGAAAACCCTATTGATACTAAAGATCAGAAAAGAATAGAAAGGGAGAATCAAATTGAAAAGGATGAAGTCAATTCAAAAGAGAACACTGAAGATTTTAGTGATGTCTGGCAGAGTGATAGGAAGCTTCCCTTCATGACTGTGGCCAAATGAAAAATAGATGCTATTATTCAAGTTGACTCGTGGATGTATAAAGAAATAGTGGGCATCAGGAAGAGAATGGAAAGAATGGAACATAATTAGGAAGCTGAGAGAAATAAAATTAATAATCTAGAAATGCAGATGAGAGATATTCCTATCAAACTTAGATATTATGAGAACAATATTAGAAGTCTCATTAAGGAAAGTAGAATGAAGATGGAAGAGTTTACTTATAGCATATGTGCATCTACTGTAAACCTTGGAAAACAAGCTAATGAGGAAATAAAATCTTTGGAGGGGCCTAGTAAGAGGACCAGATAGAGCTCAAGGAAGAAAGCAATGCAAGAGGCTGTTATGTCAGCTGCAATATCCATACAAGACACTATTGTGATTGGAAAGGAAGTGGTGAAGATGATCTTGGAATTATAATAATAGGGTCTTTCTGTTATGGTCCTTTTTGTTGGATGTTATAATTGGTTCCATTTTCTGGTTCTTTGCTTTCTTAATGTATTTAAGTTTCCAGGTCTCTGTAAAACTAGGGGTCTTCCTTTTGATGATCTTGATTTGTGATTTTAGGTCCCTGTAAAACCTATTTTTGATACTACTTAGCGGTAGGTGTTAGGTATGTTTTTCCTGAGGGGCGTTATTGTTATATCCTTCTTCCTTTGTTTTAGGGTTTTGGGGTCCCTTCAAAACCTATTTTTACCTTAATCTAAAACAATGATCTTCAAAACATATATAGATATATTAAATGAATTAATATGATAATATAAAATAATTAAATAATTATAAAATATAAATATAATATGGTAAAATTGAAATATTGGTCTTATAGACCAATCTCATAACTACACTGTACACAGACTTGATTGAGCCAGACAAGTCAACTTGTGAGCAACCTTTTCACTAAAATCAATGAAATTAAAAAATCATACTATAAATTATCATGTATTAAAATTATTTAAAAACACATTTATGTACTTTTATTAATCTTTATTTCATGATAACATATTCCTAAACATCTTCTCATTATTGCCTAGGTTTCTCATTGTTTCCACCATTAGGATTATTAGTGACTGGCTAAACTGGATGACTAGTTTATCATACTTAAGGGATAAAACCTATCCATAAAACAAAATATAAATAAAATAAAACTCTCAACCTTATACATCTAATTATTTTCATACTTTGACATGGTCAACTCTAAATACTACAACAAATCTCTGAGAAACTAACACTTTCTTATAGGGAATACTCACACACCTGACAACTCAATCACACCTAAAGGTGATTCAAAGAGTTTAATACAATATATAATGGTTTTTATATTAATTTTATACCATTATATTTTTTTTTATCAAAATATTCAATATTAGGTCCTTATTAGTGTTATAAGAGGGTTTAAACACACTTTCACTATTAACGATTGTTCATAAATCATAACCATCAATCCAAAAAATAATGAATATAATTTTTAGATAGGACAATTAATAATAAAAAATTAATATATGAGGTTCTCTTTTATATTTTTCACATTCCAATAAACACTTGAAAGTCCTTCTTGGGTTTGCATGCCTTCATCTGTACACTCGAGAGACCTCAAAACCACTTTTCATGCTTTTTATTTCAAATCATGACTTCAAAATTTTTCAAAATTATTTAAAAACATATAATAAATATAAAAACACTAAATTTTTCATAATACCATTTTTTAAAAAAACCTTATGTCCATCAAGCCATATTCTCTCTTTTTGCTTTCTTAAACCTTGACTTTCAAACCACATTAAGCTTAAAAGCTAACCTTCACGCTTATTTCCATGTAATCTCCACATAATTATCAAACTAAATAAAATTGAAAAATTATTAAACAATATTATACATTATTTATATACCTTGACAATAGATCATGATGCCTCATTAGACAAGGTAGAGTCTGGAACTAGTCTAGGTGTAGACTAGGTCTATAGGTCTTACCCCTATAGGATCACCCTAAGTCTCAAATGAGTCCTCCAATGCCTCATATACAAGATAAATAAACCTAATACATACATTCATTCCTATTTTCACTCATCTCACCAATCCACCAAGATCATACCTTCTCACAAGGGCATTAAATAGCATGACTAGTGCCATGACTAAGCTTTTTAAGCACTTGAAATGTGACAACTAACCTTCAAACACTCTTTGATGATTTTACACCTTGATAATTTTCATTACATAATATTAAAACAATTTCATAACTCTATACATACCCCTCTATGCTTATCATGCACATGTTCATGATATGACTATGCTTTTTATGACCAGACTTCTCAAGACACCTTATACTCAAGGACTAGTAACACCCTTGTACTTAAGGACTAGTACTCAAACAAGAATATTAATAAGAAAAAATTATCACGCCACTATATTAACATTGAAAACAACCAATATAATAATAATTAGGTTTCCCTCAAATTATCTCTCAATAAAAGACACATTAGGTTACCTTCAAATTCTCTCATGTCACATGGCTTCCTTATCACATCAAGCATACAAGCTCATACCACAAAGACCACTCACCATGGATCTTCACCAGATGAACCTTTACATCAATGACATTAATGACATCAATATTGACATCAATGACAAAACTTATCAACAAACTCCCCCTTCATCATTAATGGAAAAACATTCTTCAATTTGATCTCTCTCATCTCCCCTAATCTAGTCAATTTCACTTATTTAAATTTATCCCCCTTTGAAAATAATGACAAAGGTTCTTCCATAAACTACCATATATAATCACATATTCTTATAATAAATACTTAACATGCAAAATGTGAAGTATTATAGGAACATTTTCCCCCTTAATCCATTCATATCTCCTTCAAATGAACTCAAATCTCAAGATGACTTACCTTATCCTTGACATGAATGATATGATACAAATCTTTGATCACACACTAGGAAACCATATTCTTATCATCAAATACGCATGGAGATTATGAACAACCTAAAAATATCACCCTTAAACCAAGCATCCATCATGATTTTATTGACTAAATAGTGTCTCCATGAAGTCTAATGGAATCACGTCTTTATATAGAGCACTAAAACAACACAATTTTAGGAGATTCACAAATATCCATCCTCTCACAAGATTGAATATCCTTCAGTACCATTTTAGGCTTGATTGGAAGTATAGGATTGACCTCTAAATTAATCATTTGATCATTAATATGATTTGATAATAGATATTCTAAACTAGATTTCTCATTTGAAGTATGATCTACCATAACAAACAATCCATTTTATCTTGTAGACTGACCATGACTAAATTTTACTATCTTTGGTTCCACACATTAATTTTCCTTCTCTCTTACACTCTAGGGGATTAAAACCTCTTGTTTCTACATGATGACCTTGTAACTCTATTAGAATAGAATATTAAAATGTGTCCCACAATACGGTAATTGTATAAAAAAAACCTTATTCATACCTCTTTTCTGATGATTCCTTCCATAATCCAATGCATATTCATTTTTAGAGGATCTTTTACACTCTCTTTCTCTATGAACAAACTAATTGAATGTATAGAATTAACCACTAAATGAATTAGCATACCTCATAACATTACGATATATGATTTATCTTATCATCTTGACCTTCTTGTCTTCATTAGCTTTATACTTAACTTGACCTACCTCCTTTTGGTCTTCTTTAAAAACAAGACATGTTTTATCACTTGTAGACTTCTGAGTACTCAAGATATCATCTAGAGCCTTAGTGCTCTTTTAAAAATTCACAAAGGTATTCAACTTGATAGATGCTTGGTCTAACTTATATTTGAAAGATTCCATTTTAGATCCATACCCGGTGCATTCTTCCTATTTAGCCTTTAGGTTTAGATTGAATATCTCCATATATGCTTCAATCTAATTGATGATCTCATCATACTCCTTGGAAGTGTTACTTAGTTTATCCTAAAGCAAGCCAATATACTCCTCATAGTCCTTAACTAATGATATTAATTTGTGATTATTTCTTATTTAAAACTTCAACTCCTCTAGAGCACTCACCAATTCTACCATAAGTTTCACTTTAGATTCTAATTTATTTTATTCTACATCAACCATAAGGCCTTTTGCATTTGAGAAAACCTCATTATCTATTTCTATGGCCATGAATAAGGTTTCATTATCATCATGTTCATGTTAATTACTATCATCATCACTATAAGATGTGTTTGTGTCACTTATACTAGCTGGGTTATCTTCTTTAGTATATAAACTTCTCTTGTCCATGAATGACCCTTTCTTACCTACATACTTCTTGAAACCTTTATTTTTTTGTCAAGATGGTAGAACTTATTTTCATCTCCATGATGTTCATCATCCTCAATTTTATCCTTGATAAGACAATTAGATGAAAAGTGACCAATATTACCATAGCTTAAACATTTGAAGGGAAACTTACCCTTGTACTTACCATATCCAAACCTCAAATTCCTAGAAAACATGGCTATCGATTCATCATCATCAAAATCTAAACATACCTCATCTTTGAACTTCTTGGATTTTGAAATCTTCTCAAATTTTAAAGTTTCTTCCTTCTTGGGAGGTCTTCTTTCATTTTTTCTCATCTCATAGGGAGTCAATACGCCATGAGGCTCATCCATCTCTAGCTTATACAAATCTTGAATTTATTCTAATATAGACACCTTAGAGTCAAGCTTAGGAGTTATAGATATTACCACATATTGAAAAACTATAGGTTATTTCACTTCTTATACTAATCATCTAATGACATTAACAACTTTATCAACCTTTAATAGATAATATGAAAAGGTTTCAACTTCATGCATCCTCAGACTTTCAAATTATCTCTAGTGGATCTAAAACTTAACCATATTTACCTTGGTGTATTCTTCATAGATAGTCTTCAATTTGTAAATATTCACCTTGGTTGACTCATAGTAGACCACCTTCACAAACTCTACCTTTGATAGGCCACATATAATAGCATTCATTACCTAAGAGTTTCTTTGACTTTCCTTCTTGCCTGCTACATTAGTTGGTGGTGTATGAGGTGGAGTGTATCCATCCATATCTGACTTCCATATGTCATGCCCCATTTAAATTAGATATATCCTCATCATGATGCTCCAAAAATCATAATTAGTTATGTTTAAGAATATAACCTTACTAGTAGAGAAGCCACCTTG
Organism: Torreya grandis; assembly: GCA_037957365.1. NCBI lineage: Eukaryota > Viridiplantae > Streptophyta > Pinopsida > Cupressales > Taxaceae > Torreya > Torreya grandis. Next base: position 554,008 of record JARHVA010005567.1, on the reverse strand, counting down.
AGTTTGTTGACCATCCATCCTTGATTTTATGATCTCCTTTAGGATATTAGGCCTAATTCAAAGGAATTTATATAATACCAAATGATATAATAAAAAATATTAAGATATGAGGGTGAATTGGTCTTCAAAAACATTATTATAAATTTCACTTAAGCTATCATGAACCAATCAAACAAGTATATAGATCTAGAAATCATAAATGCATATCCACATAAGCATGAAATAAAAAAAGACATAAAATATGTGGGAAATATTCAAGGGGAAGAAAACCCATTGATATATACAAATTTAATTTAGTCCTATAGGATAAATACCAAATTTAGTGAAGCACCTACTTCACATGGAACACCAACCCCAACTAGTTAAGCACCAATTCAACTAGGTTTATCAAGCACCAACTTGAAATGAGGTACCAAACCCATAAATGAATCAATAAAAAATAAAGAACCTAATTCATTTTATAACCTTTAGGACACCTTTTTTCTCAAATAACTAATGATGACCACCTATTTATCTCCTCACACTCTTATCCCTCTCAAACTACCTTTCAGATCTCTTTGCTTAATTAGGTATCTTTAAGACTAATTAGGTCATATGACCTTGATCATCATACATGTAACATATATAAAAAATTCATAAAAAATACTCTATAATCCTATAATGGTATAAAATACCTCTTTCTACTCTATAATCTATCATTTTATTCACTATCACTCTACACACACAAATAGGCCTAAAACTTCCTTATACATATAATCATCTTGCTCATGTATTTATTAATTGGACAAATAACCTTAACCTATTAGTTAGGAAATATATTAGATGTTATGAAATCTCATAAGAATGAATATAATTTTTTTTGATTACTTTTAGGTCTGACATAGCTCAATTAGGCCTTATTTCATCTTTAGGTGTCATGGAGACCTAATCCTATTAGATATACTTTAGGACACATTACACTTTGCCTTCATTGGAACACATTAAAAAAAATCACACAATAGGATCATATAAAATTAAACTCAAATATACCCATTATAATCTCATCTAGGATCTATGACACTATTTAGAGCTAATGAATACTTAAATCACACAATTTGTGTTATTCATAATTAGGCCTTCTCGTACACAGAAAGTCTATCTTAAACAAATGAAGATGACATGATATTTATCCAAAAAATCATGAAAATAAAACATATACATAGAATATACATTAATTTATGGACTTCACCAGATTATTTAGACTTCACATCTTAGGATAAAAGGTCTCAAACCTTTTTCTACAAATAGGTCATTCAAAACTGCCAGAACACTCCAAAACCCAATCAAGAACAACTTGATCTTAAACACATTGAATAAAAATTACAATGACCAATTATACTTTAAAAATATCATTTAAAAAATATATAAAACTTTTAAATACAAAAATAATAAGTTCTAATGTCAAATATTGGTCGTGTAGACCAATCTTTAGATCTCACAACACACATTCAAACCAGAATGAGACAGGCCATTTTAGATTCAACATTTCAAAAACTTTCACTATCTATAAAAAATTATTTAAATAATGGATAGGAAATAAAATTCCAAAATATAAACATAATTTACATTAGATATTCAAATCATGGCATAGAATCTCAAACTCAATAATACAACTGGCATACCCAGAACTGCTAGTCTACCTTAAATCATAGTCAAGGTGATAATGATATTCAACACATGTATAAATATATTAAATTAATTAAAATTAATTTATATTATACTATTATATAATTATAACATTATAAAGTAGAAATATAATATGTTAAAATGGTAATATTGGCTTGTAGGCCAATCTCATAACCTCATTGTACATAGACCTCACTGAGATAGACAAGTCAACTTGTGCACAAATTTTTCACTATAAATATTAAACTTAGAAACTTATAAAATAAATTATAAATCATTAAATTTTTTTAAAAATACCTCCATTTAATTTTATTAATCCCTATTATATGATAACATATTCCTAAATGTCTTCTCACTGTTGTCGGGGTTTCTCACTATTTCCACCATTAGGCCTATTACTGACTAGTTTAGCATACCTGAGGGTTAGAACCTATCTATAAACCATAATACATGAAATCATATTCATACTTTTAATTGGTTAACTCTGACCATTACAACTATTCAAGAAACTAGCACTTTCTTATAGGGTCTACTCACACACCTAATAATTTAATCACACCTAGAGGTGCCTGGGAGAGCTAAATACAACATATAGTAGTTATTATAGTCATTTGAGACTATTATGGAATGTTTTTATCAAAATATTCAACATCAAGTCCTTATTAGGGTTCTATGAGGTTTTAAACACACTTCCACTATTAACGATTATTCATAAAGCATAGCCCATAAATCCAAAAAATAATGCCTAGAATTTTGAGATATGACCCTTCCCCATATACCATGAGTAACTTAGGTTCTCATTTAGAGGTTACAGGTTCTAGTGAACACCTAAAAGTCCTTCTCATGTTTGCATACCTTCATTTTATATGCTTGAGATACCTCAAAACCACTTTTCATGCCTTTTATTGTAAATCATGACTTAACATTTTGTGAAAATAATTTTAAAAACATATAATACCTATTAAAACACTAAATTTTACATATTATCCTTGATAATAGAACCTCATACCCCATCAAGCTACATTCTCTCTTTTTTCTTGCTTAGACCTTGACTTACAAACCACATTATGCCTAAAAACTAACCTTCATGCTTCTTTACATGCAATATCCACCTCATTGTAAAAAACAATAAGATTAAAATATTCTCAAACATTATAATACATTCTTAATATGCCTTGACAATAGATCATGATGCCTCATTAGGCTAGGCAGGGTCTAGAACTGGTCTAGGTGCAGACTAGGTTTGTAGGTCCTACCCTTATAAGATCACCCCAAGTCTTAAATGAGTGATCAAATTCCTCATATAAATTATAAATCAACCTCAGATGTCTATTCATTATTTTGTGTACTCATCTCACTAAGACACCAAGCTCATACCTTGTCATAAGGACTTTACATACCATGACTAGTGTCATGACTAGGCTTCTTAAGCACTTGAAACTTGACAACTGACCTTGAAACACTCTTTAATGATTATAAAACTTGATCACATGCCTTACATGATATTCAAACAATTTCATACCTTTTTACATACCTCTCCATGCTTATCATGCACATGCTCATGATATGTCTATGCTTGTTATGATTATACTTCTCAAGACACCTTGTACTCAAGTACTATTACTCACCTTCTACCCAAGGAATAGTACTCAAATACTAATATTCAAAACAAAAATTCTCACACTATTGTAACAACCTTGAAATCAACCAATAGAAGAATCATTAGGTTTCTTTCAAATTATCTCTTAACAAAAGAGACATTAGGTTTCCTTCAAATTCTCTCATGTCATATGGATTTCTTATCACATCAATAATATAAGTTCATAGCTCAAATAAAAATCACAATGAATCTTCATAAAATTCACCTTGACATCAATGACAACACTTCTCAACCCAAAATATTTTATTTTTAATTTTCTACTTGGTAGAATGTATATTATAATAAGCCTAAATGCCACACTTAATTCATGGTAATATAATTCATTATCTATACCTAGGGGTGGAATTGATACATTTCTCATCTGGAATTTATATTTGTTCCACATTACTATCACTTTGCCCACACTTCCAAATGGATAATTTATAAGCATGGTCTGATTTTCCATTGGATTTTATTTCAAATAAAAACACTATAAACAAGATTTCTTTCTATTAGATGAGAACCATATTAGTTTTATATGAGACAAATATTTTTTAAGACCTAAATTTATTGTATTTCCTAAAAGATAAACCTTATATATTCTAAGACAACTTAATTAGGAGCAATTTATGGGGGTATACATCAAATAATGGTTTACATCCTTTTGCATTACACTCAAATTGGGATAATAATTCCATTTTTTAATATTGATCTAATGTGGGGTCATGCATCACATCCATGACAACATAACACAAATTATTTCATATTTACAAAATATCTTCATAATATTCATATCTTCCTTGAGTCCTTATTTAGGAAATATTTTCTCTAAAGTTTTTTTGAGAAGCATAATCACAAACAATTTATTTCATAAAGTCTTAATTTTCCATATAAGAAACATAAGATACTATAAATACATCTAGAATTGAATAGATAAAATATATGAATAATTTTTTATAAAATACATTTTAATGAGATGAATATCCTATAATAATAGTTTTGGTGCTTTTTATATTATTTTATAAAAATAATATACTTCATAAACATTGTCATGTAAATCTATCTTTTAAAAGCTGGTGTTGTCCCTCTTAGAATCCCGATGTTCATTTTTTCTAGAAACTAACACTTCCTCATATATGGTGGGGTATATGGAAAGAAAGAAACAATAGAATATTCAGAAGTAAAGAACTTCCAGGATGGGTGCTTGGTCAGAATATTATTAGAGCTATTAAGGATAATTTTTAATCATAGAGGGATACTGATCAAACCTTTCAATTTGATAACCCCTTACAATCTGAAAGGTCTAACTTGAAAATTGATAATCCAAGATTGATTGTAAAATGGAATGTCCCTCCTACTGGATGGATCAAAGGAAATTTTGATGGAGCAGCTAAAGGGAATCTGGGAAGAGCGGGATGTGGAGGAGTACTAAGAGATCATGTGGGAAATGTAATTGATGCTATTGCTATCCCAATTGGTAAGTCGAATAGTCATATTGCTAAAGCTACTGCAGCCCTCTACACCATTAAACTCGTTGTTGAGTTGGAATGTTCCAAATTATGGTTGGAAGGTGATTCTTTGAATATTGTAAACATCTTAAATAACAAAAACTCAATTTCATGGTCTATTGAGGCTACGGTGATGGAAATTAAAGCTTTAATTACAAAGTTTGAAAAAGTGGCCATATCCCATACATATCGAGAAGCCAGTGGGGTTGCTAATTGGATAACTAATCATGTTATTCAAATGGGGCTTAAGGTGAGATGGCATGATGCATTAAATAAGCATGTTGATCTCAAAGCACTTATTAATTATGATGCCATTCATTCTAAAGAGGGAAAGATCTGTCTAGATTAGTAATTTAATGATTCGGTGGAGTGGCCTTATGGTGGATAGATGACCTTCACTAAACAAGTACATTCATGAGAATGTAATGTGGATTTTGCATGTGTTAGCATATAGGCGACTTCCATTTCATGTAAAGAGCAATTGGGTCCATTTTTTTGCCTTCAGTGTGTGGGTGTTGTTGGATTATTTTTTGTTCTGCAATATGAAGGGTGAACCATGGAATCAATTCATCATGGAAGCAAGAGCCAAAAAATTGTGAAGACTGGAAGGATAGACAGGATGTATGGAAGATTCTTCAAAAAGGGAAAGTGGTAAGTTATTTGGAGTGATTGCATGGATCTAAACCCCACATTATGATGGCATTCTTCAAAAATTGGGTTGATGATAGAGTAACTCTCCATGGTGTTACTGTGAAGCTTACTGAGGATTTCATTGCTGAGGTTACAGGGCTTCCCACAGGTGGTATAAAATTCTCTAAGTAGACTAGTATCTCCAATGTAGCATACAATTTTTTTTAAAGATGGATACAGAGGAGAAGCAACTGGAAAAGACTGGAGATTTCTTCAATTTGGAGCAAATAAAAGGAATTTGGAGAGATGTATTATGTTGTATTCATGAGTATTTTATCCTAGATGGTAGGAGCAAAAGAGTTCATAAATTTCATTTTGTCTTTCTTAATCATTTTAGACATAAAGACATAATTTCCTTCCCTTTCTATTTGCACTTTTCACTACTTCAAAGTCTGTTTGCCCATAGAAAGAAGGAATCTCACCCTATTTTACATGAAGGACTGATTCTTATCATAGAGGGCTTTTGCAAAAACAATGCCATAGCTTCGACTCCTTATTCTGACAAAAATAAGGATTCAAAGTGTAAAAAGAGTGAAAAAGTTAAGGGGAAAGAAAAAGTAAAATCAAAACCCTCTAGTTTTAAGAAACAAAATGTTGAAAAGGAATATGAGTGGGAAAGCACAAAAAGTTTTGAGAAGAATGTTTTGGAGGAAGAGGAAGGGATGGAAACTGGGGATTTTAGTTCAAATTTGGAAGGTTATTAGGAAAATGAAGAAAAAAGTGAGAAAGAAAATGAAGGGGATAAAACTGAGGGCAATACAGAACAGAATAATTCTAATAATAAGGATAATTAGAATGTGTTGGGGGGAAGTGTTAAAGACACAAATATTTTACTTGATGATCCAGTCTTGATAAGAGAAAAGGAACATATGGTTTTGGTTTCCAATCATGCTATGGAGATTAGGGAACAAGAAAAGGATGATCCTGTCCAGCATGAAGACCCTACAGAGACAAAAGAGGAGAAAATGATGGAAAGGGAGGATCAAATTGAAAAGGATGAGTCCTCTCCATATGAGAATGTAGATGATAGTTGTGATGCTCGACAGAGGGACACTAAGCTTTCCTTCATGAATTCAGCCAAATTCAAAGCTGATGCTATTCTCTAAGTTGATTCGTGGATGTATAAGGAAATGATGGAGCTGAAGAAGAAAGTAGAAATAATGCAACATAACCAAGAAGTTGATAGGATCAAAATCAATAATTTGGAGATGCAAATGAGAGATATTCCAATTAAACTTAAGGATTATGAGAATAATCTGAGAAGGCTCATCAAGGAAAGTAGAACGAAAATGGAGGAGGTTACTTCAAGCATATGTGTGACTACAGCTAACCTTGGAAAATGAGCTAATGAAGAAATAAAATCTTTGGAAGGGCCAAATAAGAGGACTAGGTAGAGCTCAAGGAAGAAAGCCTTGCAAGAAGCTGCTACTTTGGCTGCAACATCCATACAAGATACTGCAATGATTGGAAATGAGGCTGTGAAGATGATCCTAGAATTAGAAGACTAGAGTCTTCTTTGATGCTATTTTTTTTGTTCTGGTCCCTTCTACTGGATGTTATAATTGGTTCTGAAATTTGGTTCTTAGTTTTAATACTTATTTTGAGTTTCTAGGTCTCTGTAAAACCTGTGAACTTTTTTATGTTTTGGTCTGTGGTTTCAGGTCCCTGTAAAACCTGATTTTGATGCTGATTTTCAGTTAGTGTTAGGAATTATCTTCTTTTTGGGTGTTATTGCTTCATCTTTCTTTCTCTATTAAAGGTTTTTGGGGTCCCTTCAAAACCTGCTTTTACCTTATTCTAAAACATTGTCATGTAAATGTCACTCTATTTATCCATTTAAATACTTTTCACATTAGATATTAATATAAAATATTATTTTCATGTTTTTAGTATTTTTTCATTATACATTCAACACTAATCATACCATTTAAATATGCAACCATTATCAAAATTGACAATGAGAACTATTCACAATCTGGGTATCCACATGAATTGTCTAAAGGTACATGTTCCTCAATAGAATTTTATTTCATATTATTATATTTTATTTTTATATGGAATAAATTTTCCTCTTATCATATGGTTCATTGTCTATTTTCCAATTTTCCCTCATATTTCATTTTTTCTTCATGTCTAGATTATGATATTTTTTAAGCACATATATTAGTGGTAAAAGATGCAAGGAGTTGAGTCTTAATTTGGTATGTATATGTGTTAGGTGATGAATTTCACAATATAGAATATTTATTAATATCTTTTAGTGGGTATTTCATTAAATAAATATTTAACTTGTGTCTTCATTATTTTATGTACCAATTTCCTTACTTTGAGTTGATATGTGGTTAATGAGTTGTAGCTACTTTACAAGATTTACACCACTATATACTTTAAGATATTACTTAATGGAAATTCCATTTGATTCAATTTTAATGGATATAGGTATTTGATTTTTGAATTTATAACTATCATTCATTTATTTATTTATTTCATATTTATCATGAATATAAATCAGTCTTTAACACTCCTAGTTTGAAGCTTGTTCATTAACCATATGAAATTTCTCTCATACATAGTATCATTAAAATTATAAGGTGAATTTCCAAACTCCCTAACATTAACTAGTTAAAAATTAGGTAATAACATGCTATTAAATATTTTTATTGGACCAACATTATTTGGGTTTATACTAGGAACAATTAAAACTTCTTCTCAATTTTCATGTTTTCAAAAAAAATTATGAATTCATTATATTTATTTTGGGGCTTTCCTAAAATGAAAATTTGTTACATTTTATCATTCTAATTATTCAAATTTTTGGTTAATTTTGAACTTAAATAAAATTTGAATTTGTTGTGTTATTGTCTAAACATTTCCACTTATTATTATTTTATGTAAAATCAATGTAAATGGTGAATAATCAAGCAAATTTTAGTGTTTCCCCTATATATAAAACTAGGAATTTATTACATCCAAAGTGTATAATAAATATAATAAATTTTACATTGTATATAATGATACACCTTTGTCTATTAGATTAACTTAAACCATCACTTCACTCTTAAAATATCCCTTAGATGTGAAAAAAATTAGCTGAACAATATGAAACACTAGATTCTCACAATAAAAATGAATCAATATTACATATTTGATAAATTTGGCATCAAATAGTACAAATAATGCATTAGGTGACATATCTATAAAATTTATTTTAAATTTTATACATGTTCCCTCTTCTTCTACCTAATGTCTTGTCATTATCTTGCTTCAATATTTTTTTTTATAATTTTGATCATCCTTAATTACATAGGCATCATAATTTTTAACCAAATGTTTTGTTATTTTGAAGGAGTTCACTATCAATACCAATCTTGTGTGTAGATCCATCTATTGGACCATCTATAATACCCTTATCCACATTATTGTCCATGGAAAGTTCCTTCACTTAAACTTAATGTGTTTAAGCATCCACATAGAGATCATCCCAACAAAAAGACTCATTATATAATTAATTATCATTATACTTATTTTTTGTTTTACCATTCATTTAATATTCACATATGATCCATTATAATACAATTTAACCTACCACTCCCCTAACTAAAAGATATTTTACATTAAAAATTACCATGTCTAACATTTTCATTGAAAAATTGTTTATTTATTGAGAATTTTCAAACAAGACTAAAGTAGATGGTAAAATATATTTAGTAACATTTCCAATGAGATATAATTTATAATCAGTTATGCTTATAATTTTCAATTCACTTATAGTTTTGAAATTTTATTGTGTAAATTTTATGGAATAAATATTTCATCTTTTGGGATATTTCAATATTTGTGATAGAAAATTGATTGGTTTTTCCTATTGTTTGATATAAGGTAGTTTCATATTGGATTATTTTATATATATAAGAAATGTTGAGCCTATATATTTTATTTTATTAATGGTTAGCATGCACATGACACTTAACTACTCAATATGGAAAACATACTTGAGGTGTGTCCATTGTGCCATACTTATTATAAATTTACAACACCCACACCCAAGTGGTAAATGGGTTTAAAAATTTTAAGAGTTTTTACCCTATTATAAGCCATTTAATTTTTTTTCAGTTTGGATCTATGCTTTCTATGTGAATTTAATTAAGGATGTCAAATAATTTTAGAAAAAAAACTTGTATGCTCATATGCAACAATCATTACATTTAATGATAGTACTATTTATTGAATAAAATTAGCTATGACATGTATGCCATCACATAATAACTATGTCATAAATTAATAATTAGATCATTATATTTTTTAATAATATTTGTATCAATAAACCTTGTGACTTAAAACTAGTTTAGACCATTTTATATATTGTGTGCTAGAAGAAATTTTGTAGTAAATGTCAATTTGTTATAATTATTATAAAGTCATGTTTATGAAGTGTTATGGACATTTTTAAATAATGTTTTTTTTATTTTATAATTTAAAAAATAATTGGATGGTTATAGGGAATGAGATTTATAATATGCACTCTAAAACTAAATTTTCCTTAACATTCACTTCATTTGTATGAAATGAAACGTTTGTGATTAGAAGTTGTAATATATAGTTGATGGTAAATTAAATTGATATAATAATATATGAATCATCTATGATTAAGTGTTGTTTTTTTGCTTAAACCCTTATTATTAATCAATAGATGCAATAGTTGTAATATCAAATAATAATATTTATAGTGTGGTAGTTAATAAACATTAGTTGTATTCATGATTATTTAAAAAATATAGAAACTTTTTATATAATGTTTTTTATAAATATATGTTGTTTTTTTATCATTAAGAGTAATTATAAACATTTTGATATTGATAGAGAATTGGTAATTTGAATAAATTAATAGAATTTCAACTCTTAAGGGAACAAAAAAATTTGATGTAAACTTGTATAATCTTATAACAAAGTTGATGGAAATATGTGGGCATTATAGTAATTGGTTTCCTTAATATTTAAAAAATGTAATGAAACTTTATAATATTATATAAGGGATTTTATTAGTGGTATAAACCAATTCCTAAAATTAGAGCTCTAATATGACAACATGACTAAAAATAATGTATTTTTAGTAGTAGTTAATGTTGATTATGAATTTTGGAATTTTAAGTGAGTGTATCTTGGTATTTTTATTGTATGGAAGAATATATAAATCAATCATGTTCCCTAGATGTTATAAAATAAACTAATAGATACCTTGTGTAATGAAGATTTCAATTATGATAATCCATTCTTTGTATTCCATGCTCTTAAAAACAATATGAAAATCTAGAGAATAATTTGACAAAATTCATTTGTGAACAATTTTTAATGTAGTATAATTTTGTATAGGCTCTTAATTGTATATATTTTTTAAATTATATGAAAAATAGAATGGTGTTATGATTAAATAATGTCTTGTTATTCGTAATAGATCATAAATTATATATCATACCATTGACTGGTATAATATACAATTAGAACATTTCAAATTATACAATTTATACTTAAGACTTGTATTAGAAAGAAACACACACACACACACACACACACACACACATATATGAAAGATAGTTTGAGGAAAAAATACACACATTACGAATTCTCCATTTTGATCACCATTTGATAAAAGTCAACTTTCAACCATTTTTATGGATGGGTATAGTTCAGGTGGAACATCATGGATGTAAGAAGGTGAATATTATTTGTGAAAAATATGATTTCTAGGATTATATGTAGTTCTTAGTCTAGAAGTACATTTGGTAGACTAAACATGGTAAATAACTTTACAAGTGATAGTAAGAAGATAACTTTTTAAAATGTTAATTTTTTATATGAAAGTTAACAATGATTATTTATGGATAAAGTTTTTAAATAGTTATAATTTTCTTTCCACATGCATGAAACTATCCCATATGTTATTATAAGGTTTTAACCTAAACCATTGTTTAAGAGAGTAAATAATTATGACCGCTGATTGGATTATGTGAGAACCTTTCTATTAATAAAACCATAAATGATTTTATGTAAAAAATTATATTTCTTGAAAATAATGTATCCTCATTATTAAGAGTCATATTTAATACAAACTTATATTTCTATGTTGAATCCTTACCTTGAATAATGGCATCCTTGATTTATAATTATTTAAGGGATACTATGTTTTATATTTGTTTTGTAATGTTGGTAATAGTTTTTTATTAAATTGAGTAGAGGATATCTTATCAAATAAATTTTTAAAAATTTAAATAAATCCCCTATTTATGTATTTATATTCTAATGTTTACACCATAATGATTTTTTTTTTTTCATTTATATTTTTACTATCATGTTTTAAAACACTTTTTTGTTGCCCATGTTAAAGTGATATTGGTAGAGAGATGTGGTCTAGTAGGGAGAAAATTGTGAATTGGATCCATCCTCCCTTAGGATATAATTAATTAAATTGTTATGGTGCCTCTTAGGGAAAAATTAGGCCCTCAAGTGCTAGATGTATCATAAAATATTATTTTATATCCCTTATGTAAGAGGCATATCTAAAATTAGTTGACAGTATGAATAATAAGGTATATACTTAGGATTTGATCATGGGCATTAAGATGTAAATCCATTGTTGTCTAGACATGCTTATCATTGAGGATTATTCAATGGTCATGATTCATGTTCTTAAAAAATAAAACATTTAAGGCTTGGGAAATAAGTAATTTCCTAGAGTGTATTTGGCCATGGTTAGAAAATATTTTTGTGTGGTGTACTCAACAATTATTATATGAATCTAATGTGGTTGTATACTTCTTGAAAAACCATGGAATTTGATAATTAAAGGGAGTAGTGGTGGATAATGTAGCACATGTGTGACCTATTATCTCCTCCTCTCCCATGGTTTATTTGGGACTTTTACTACTGGGTATTTTTAAGGCCTTTCTTTCATTGAGTTGGCCCAACCTACCCATTTATTTTTACATGATTGTGCATTTAATTATCCTCAAGATTTTTTATCTTTTACATGGCCTTGGTTCTTGATTTTTAGTGATAGAGGATTAGGGATCATATTTGGTTTAATAGCTAACTCATGTGGTGAATGTGGAATTTCAATCACACCTTAGTCTTGACACTCACCATTTTTGGTTGAGTTTCTCTTTTCCCTCATTTCATGGCTTGAGATTCATAGCAAGTATGGATAAATCCTAGTTGGTTTTGGATACTGAACCATTACTTAGTATTTATGGGAAGAATTGGTAAATGGTTTATTATGGGGAAGTCATAGATAATAGACTAAACCGAGTCCTCTAGGTGCTAATGCCACATTCTTCAGTCCATCCTAACACTTTTTTGTGAGGCTTTTGTAATGTATTTCAACAAAGTTAAGTAAAATTTAGATGTGGTGTTTATGTTTTCCAATAATATTCTTCTACTCTTATAAGATAAAAAAGTTTTAGATTTGATTTACTTTTTTGTTAATTTAGTTCATAGGTTAGGAGTGGTGAATTTGGTGAATGTGTTTAATCTTGGTAGACACATATACCTTCCCTATTTTGGGTGAGATAAAGTTGGATTGGTTCCATTAATAGTTTTTAGGTAATTATAAGGATGGTTTACAACCCTTTTTAATTATCTTTAGTAGTTATATTATGCTTGGAATGATAATCTAGCCCAAGTGGGGAATCTTCTTATATCACCCCCATTGGATGAGATCAAAATCTATATCATAGTCTTAGAATCTTTGGTGCATACCACAGATTCCCCTATCAAAATAGTGGTGTTAAAATTCATCCTTAGGGTGGTGAACAGGGTATAATTATTTTATCCCAATTGGTTTAACACTCCCCGATATTCTTATTTAAAGACATCCTCTATACTTTTACATACCCATGTAAATTCATCCAGTCAAGGTTCACCTATGGGTAGGAAGATTTTTTAGATTAGAACTAGAGTGGGTGGTTACTTGGGCTCAACTTCATTTCTTATTCTATTTAAGGATGTGTTTCTAGTTGTGGGTTTGGACATGGATCTAGTTGGGGTGTTGGGAGGATGGGATGTGAAGGATGACTTAGTTAAATACCTAGGTGGTGCTTATTTTGTGAGTGACTTAGACTCCTCCTAAAATCCTTGAATGAAATTTTAGTCTTGGTATTTAATGGCCATGAGTCATAATGATTGTATTAATTTTTCAATTTTGTATAACTCTAGTTTTTATTTGTCATAGCATGTTAGAACCTCCTCAATGAAGTTTTTTTGTGACATTATTTTCCTAGGTGTTTTGTAACCTATGGTTGATGGTACATAGGTTTATCTATATTTTTTATATCTATATATGTGTGAGGTACTCGTAAACCCTTAATACCAATAAAAAACACTTTTATATTGAGCTTTGAATTTTTTTATGTACTATTCTAACATATACTATTATTAAAGAATGTGAGAGGTATAGTAGTTGTGCATTAATTTTTACATCTATCATGTTCACATAATATTAACATGAACTCTATTTATAAATAAGAAATTATCAATATATCTTTACTAAATCATACTTATTATTCAACATTATAATGGAGAAATAAAAAAATATATCATTTCATACCTAAATCAATGATATATAAATACATTATAATTAAGGAAATGATTTGAGAGTAATGGACTATGAGGACTATGTAGTATTTAGGGAAAGGATTCATCAATAACCGGTTGTGTTATATACTAAGTCATTTATTTTTATCTAATGCTAAAAAAGTAAGATTTTAGGGTTAAAAACCATCTAATAAGGAAATCTAATTGGATAGTTTATAATCTTAAAGTTTTGACTATATATATAATCAAATAGTGATTGAAAAAAACTTAATATTTGAGAAGTTATTAGAATATAATTAGATATATTATGTGAAATAAAAAATCATTGGTAAAACTATATAATTTATAATACTCAATATTCATGAATTTTATGGGTTGAATTGTAAGTCTTATATGTATAAAATGCCATATGGGTACCTTAACATTGAAATCCCAGATGAAAATTAGTTAAATTATTTTGCATAGATGGAACAAGCATTAAGTGAATTTTTAGGGGGAAGTGAGGTATATAGGGAAAAGGAGAATAATTTTAAAGGAAAATAAAAGATGATATGTAATGAAAATAGTAAATTATTAGGGTATGAAAATAGAAAAGAAAGGAATAAAAACATAAACCTAGGTATGGTGAGACCTTATTTTATTTTCCAAACTCTAAGATCACTTTGAAATGAAAATTAAGTGACATCATCATTAATTTTTGTGGTTAATATTAGCTATTGAATTCAATATAAAGGAGGTAGAAATAAAAAAAGGTTAAATTTTTCAAATAAAAAATTGGTATTACAATTTTTTGGTAAAATAATTGGGTATTTAATAATTTATATGGTGTATTAGGAGGGGGTGTTAATAATATAATATATAGATATATAAATATATTTATGAGTATTATATAGTATCTTATGAATGAACATGATATGCCACCATCTCAGTGAATTATCCATGAGTATAACTAGAAATGGTTTAATGAGATATAAAAGTGTGCATGGCCAATGTGGTAAAAAATTAATTGATGGCTGATGTAGTAGGAAACTATGGAAATGATTAATGGCATACTTTCAAATCATCAATGATGTATATATTTTATTACATGGATGATGGTGTAATCTTAGATAGCCTATTATGTATATATTTTAGTATGTTTTTGATGATGTACTATCAAAATGGTTGCATAGTTATAAAATTGTATGTTATAAAATTTTACCTAGTTTGTGTCTTCATAGAGACTAATTACATAATTTTGGTTAGAATTTTATATGAATAACGACTAGTTTTTCTATGGTGGATTTTATACATTACCTAGCTTCCTAAGTTATTTTCCATACTATCATATGCAAATAAGGTGATACTTATTAGTTTGGGATATGGGGGGATTATGGAGATGTGTTGGGTATCAATGGATGAAAACGTGTTTTTCATGTTCCTTGTTGTATGGAAGACACAAAGTGGTTAGTCCATGGGCAAGTTGTGGTGGTTGTGACTTCCCTGGAGGATGTCCACAATATTTTTAATTTATTAATAGAAGATACTCAAATGATTGTGATATTTTTTTATAGTATTAGAGAGATAAGCATTGGTTTGATGGGCTATCAAGTTAGATCAAAATCATCCTTGTGCATATATTATATGGTTGATAAATCTAGTTGTAAAATTTATTCGAAACATCTAGAATGTGATTTTAGACTTATGGTGACATGAGTCGTATGTCACTAGTTTGATGGATGAGAACTATTGTTCATTATTATGATGTGTTGTGCAACATTAAAGTAGGTAATGATATAAAACATGCATATTTAGATATGGGTGTAGTTTATATATGATTTTTAAATCATCTTAACATGGCATAATTTAGTGATAAATCTAGTGATGTTGGTTTTTACATGGTCATCTATAGGGTGATAGAGGCACCTTTATAGGATGTAGGACATTTTCCTTTAGTTATGAAATGGGCTCAGGGAAATTTTATGAGATATCATGTTAGATACCTAATATTGTAGATAGTTTAAAGGGAGTCCATCACAATAATCCATATATAGGTTCAGTTGACACATGGTCAAGTTGGCCATCTATAGTGTGATATCAAGGATTATCATAATCACATATCACTTCACTTGTACATAGAGCCACGTTTATGTGATAAGGTTATTTTTCTAGTTTATACTTCCACAACCAAAATAATCTATGTCTAGACAACATAAAGGGAAAGACATGTAGCATAGCCATGGGGATTAGGGGAATAGGGAACATGACTATGAGTCCCAATTTTTAAACCATATTTTACACCTCAACATCAAAAGAAGAGATAATGACACTAGTAAATATAACAATGGTATAAGGTTCAAATATATATGTAAATGAGCCTACTCATATGATGGTTATGGTAGAGAATCCAAGGAAATACATCCCATATGTATAGGTAACCACCCGAACTGGTAGATAAGATACATTTGGTTTTAGGGAGAGAGTAGAGGTTGAGGTATATAATTTGAAGCTACATATTACTCTTGGTAATTAATATTACAAATAATTTTGAAAGGGATATGGAGAGGCATACCTGTTATATAAGATCAAGATAGTCAAGTTTTATAATACAAATGGGGAAATGAGGGTTGAGATATAGAGCACCACACATGAATGATAACAATGATGATGTAGTCTTTGGTATGAGATAGGATGGAAAGTTCATGTATCAGTCAACACATCAAAGTAAAAATATGTGGTTATAGACTTATAAATGGTCATGGTAGAAAATAAAACAATGATGTAAATATAAATTAATTTTGATATATAAATGTTTAATATGTGGGGTTTTTTGGGTTTTATAAAGATAAAATCAATTCAGAAGTCATATATTGATGTCAATGACATCATCAAGAGATATTCAATGACATGTTTCCTCAACACAATATATTGGTGATGTTAGATCTAGTAGTGTCATCACTCTTGAGAGCATATTGGATCCTTTAGACTCATTGGATATGTATCATAGGCACTATAGAGATGATGGAAAAATAAAATTTTATTTACATCTACCATAGTTCTCACAATATAAGATGTTATGTTGATATAATAGGTTATACATACCCAATAGGATCTATCAAGAGAGAGGGTGACATACTTGGAAACCATAATTCTACATATTAAAACATGAAATGTGGAGCTAGAGATATTATTAGTCATAGACCATTGATAGTTATAAGTATTATGTTCTAAGGATAAATCATTGGCTTGATCATATACATAGGCTAGAAATGATACATTATTTTAGAGTGTATCCCATCAACCAAATAGGGAGGAATTTAGTGAATGGATTATATATGATGAATATGTGTCTTGACCCTATTATGTGTGTGTGTGTGTGTGTGTGTGTGTGTGTGTGTGTGTGTGTGTGTGTGTGTGTGTGTGTGTGTGTGTTTGTGTTTATGCACATATGGAGTTAATTTCCATATTTATCTCTACATGTGTATGTTGGCCTTGATTTTTTTTATTAAGGTTAAAGGTGGGATTTTTTAATAGTGACCCTAATACTTACAAGAAGATCCAAAAGAAATTAAGTCTAGAGGAATAACCAATCCCATAAGTACAAAAGTCCAAATCTAATCTCAAAAATAGCTGCAAGCAACCCAAATAAAACCAAACATAACATAAATAGCTCCAAAAAGTGAGGTATAACCAAAAACATATGGCAAACACTATAACTATCCACACTCCATACCACATCTTCCCATCATCTTTTGATACAAATAAAATTAGTGTCTATTTAAAAAAAACATCTTTTTCTTATCAATGTCTTTGAAACACTCACTACATTAGATATACTTACCCTTATAAGAATTATTCAAATCTAGCAAACCTTTTAGGTGAGACCTTAAATTTTATAGATTATGAATACCTTCATGTATAAATTCTTTTCTATAATTGACCAAGTAATTAATTTTGTTCTTTACCTTATCATTCTCACATTACAATTCCCCAACCCTATCCTTGAGTCTCTAGATTTGAGTACTAAAGTCTTTGTCCATGTTTTTCTGACTCAAATGTTCATTATCTTGTTGAAGTATTTTGAATTTACCTTTGAGATATTAAATGTCCCTCATGAACCATCTTAGAATAAATTTTTTGAAATCTTAATCCTCTTTAATTTAATCATCTTTTGCTTACCCATTAAAGAGTTAACAACAAAATTGAAAATCTGATTTGGGTTATGCATTTGAGTTCCTAGATATTTCACCCATACCTATTTAGGAACATCAACCACTTTCATTTTATACTTATCATCCTTATCAATTAAGTCATTAATTTTCTCCCTTTATTGTCATTATGAGGATTTGGCCCCTTCCTATCTATTGAAGCACCATCTAATGGAATATGTTGCCCATTCCAAGACCGTACTTTTTCTATGTTAATTCCATTCTACCCAACCCATGAAGAAACCTTTATATCACTTTTTCAAGTGGTTTTTGATGTTATCGCCTTGAATTTTGGAAGTGTTCTTACTATTATACTAAGCATTGGGAGGAGGAATACTAGCTAGATATTTAATCCAAACTCTTTAAAGTTTTCATCTATCATCCTTTCCTTTATGGGGTTTAAAAATGTTAGGAGATATCTAATTAATTCCTTAAAAATAATTTTGGGTGAGGAATATGATGTATTAATGTTATGGAACATTATATTTACCCTTTTAGACCTTATCAATCAAAGTTTCCAAAGAGTGAAGGATATAAAAAGGTAAGCTTAATGGAATGGCATGTTTAAAATAATTTAAAAATAAATAAATAGTAGTTTACCACTTTTCACCTTCCATCCAACATAATTTAATGCATTATATGATATGACACATCTCCATAGGGTCTTAGTAGATATTCTCTATTAGGCCTATTATGCAGTTCCTCTAGTGTTTCTCCTTCCATCAAAAAACTACTTCTCTCTCTTTTATAATCTCTACCAACCTTGTAAACTTTAGTCACCTCCATGGTCAAATCAATAACATGAGAAATCAAGTCTTCAAAAATGTTTAGAAACACCCCTTTGATTTTGAGCATTCTATTATCCCAAGAATTAGTAACTAGAGCTAAAACATGTTTATCATGGACTTCTATTCATTGCATGAAACTATCAATTCCTCTAATTTGTAAAATATACCAAACATCCTCATTTTTCTTAACTTAATCAAGCATATTGGGATCAATTATGTTAGGAAGACCCATGATAAGAGGATTAACACAATTCTAGATCTTTGACATGAAACAAGGGTTTTTAAAATCCCTAAATGAGAAATGATTTTCCCACTTAATTTCATAATTCCATTCCACTTAAAGCCCTTATTATAATTATTAAAGAATTGAAAAAACTTTAATATATAATGTCTCCACCCTAGAGAATAGATAACCTTCTCTATAGGCCCATTCCACTTCTATTGAAAAATTAAGCAATAATGATTCATGACATACATAAAAAGTAAAATCTTAACAATATTATTGAAATACACATTTCCATTACTTATGATGTAGACCCAAACACTTGAATAAATAAAATCATCTCTTATAAATGATTATTATGAGTTTCCTCATCTATCTTTTGATAGATATCCTTAGGTAACTCTTCTCTCATAGTACAACAACTAAAACCTGAAGAAATCATTCCCCTATTAGAAAACCAATTAGAAATGTTAATTCTTTCTTAGTAAACATTTGAATGATCACCTCCTAATGATACTCTATAATATATATAGATTCATCCACAATCTATTTGATGCTCTATCTCATAATTTTTTTCTTAGTCATGTAATTTATTATATTGAGGGAATCCCCCTCAATGATAAGAAATTCAAAACCCAAATCTTTGATCAATTTTAACCCCCATAGGGAAGTAAGTGCTTCTTCTCAATGATTATATTTCACCCCAGTGTCTTTATCAAAAATAATAACAAAGTTTCCTTGGTGATCTCTCAGAATACCTCATCCTCCAGAGGACCTTGGTTTTACCTTGGATTCCCCATCAAAATTTAATTTTAGCTACCGTACAAGAGGAGATTTCCATTTATGCCTCTTTTTATTTCATCTTTTGGATAAATAATCCTAATTTAAAGAGAATCTATTTTCCAATTCAAATCCACTTTTTTGCAACTCATATGCAAAAAATTACATTTTCCTAAAGATAACACTTTACAAATTTTTATAATGACAAGGAAAATCTTATTAGCTAACACCAAACTTGAATGCTTGTTACTCCTAAAAATTAAGGAATTTATTTCACACTAGATTCCCAAAAACACATGAGTAAGAGTGAGCTTCCAATTTTTCTTCAAGGTATCATTATGAAATGGAAACTCCTAAGATTGTTCAACCTCTAATAGAGACCCAAAAAAAACATAATAACTTTAAATTTATTCTGGAAAAATCTCATACCTCAAAAGAGAAATGTTAATCAATCAAAATATGGGAAAATAATTCATTATATTTTTAACAAATGGCACCTATTTACCCATGTGAAACCTCTTTTCCTCAAATTATCCATAGTCAACATTTTTTTTGAACTACAAGTGAAAGAAAACAATTAACTTCAGGTAAGATGAACTCATCCCATAATATATCCCAATTTAATTCATTTATTAGAAGGTTTGGAACCAAGTTGTAACCATAAGTCACCTTATATCAAAAGTTTAAGATAACTATGTTGTATTTGTGTGAATCATGTAGTAAATAATCATATAGTAGTATCATGTCAAATTGGATATATCAGTGAAGCTTGTAGTATACATACATAATAAGCCCTAAGATGCATGATGTGAATCATGGAAATGTCTATAAGATCTTAAGATCAACAAACAATTAATCACACATGTAAGAGTACTCAGATTTCATGCAAAAAGGTGTATAAGGAGATCAAAAACAAGGGGCATGTTAAAATTTAACACACCCAAGGGGAGGACATATGTAGATGTCCACACACAAAAGAAACAAGCAATACTCAGGTATTGTGGCTAGAAAACAAGGAACATGGTTAAATTTTCCATAAGTAAGACAAAGAAGAAAAAAATAAGTACACTCAAGTAAGACATGTGGAGAGATGAAGTAAATGAAATATAATAAACTAGTAGAATCATGTCATACTATTCCACTCATACATATGTGATAAAAATGTCATGTATAATAACATATCAAGTAAATTGTGTAAGATAGCAACATGAGTATAGTCATGTGTAAATGTTACTATATAAGATCAATATGATCATGGAAATTATAATAAAATAATAGAACCTATTTAAATCATGATCATATAGAATAAATATGGCCTTAACATAGTGTGTCATGTAGGAAAAGGAAAGGTATGACATTTGCATGCTCATGTATCATATTTCTGATGTATGCATGTATCACACTGAAGTACCTGTGAAACATGCATGTATATAAATGATATGTTATTTACTAACACAAATTAAAACATATATACACAAAGCTATTAAACATGTGAAATTCTAAATATTTTTGTATTTTTATTTTATTTTAGTTTTTTGTATTTTATTGAATTTTTTTTTTTTGAATTTTTGAATTTTTAAATTTTTTTATTTTTTACTTTTTAGGAATGTTTTAAAATACAGTGTTAGTTGATGATCCCATATAAGGGATGTTCATAGGGTGCTCTATACTTTTAATATGGTATAATAAATTGGTTGTGTTTCCAAGGATCATGTATATGTGCCAAATCTAGAGCTAAAAAATATGTAATACTCTATGTATACCTCATAGGAATCTAGAGTATTTTATGGTCTAGCTATGACTAAAACCTTTTTATTTTATTTTAGAGTGTTTGAAAATGCACAAGTTATGTAATGATCTCAATAATAAGATAATTGTTTGAGAGAAATGGTAAATGAATAACATTTCTTGAATGAAATGTGTTATATGTATTCATAACATAATTAGAAAGTGTATCATTGTCTTTTTATAAGATTTTACTTACTATCTTTCTTGGAGAGATATTACCCTTTGTTGCTAGTAACCATGGTTTACTAAGTTTGGCATTATATTGAGTAAAAAATGGGCTAACATGTAGTAAAATAGAGCATGATTTTGATCCAAGTGTGGCATTCCAATGAATAGATACAACACAAAAATTATCTATAGTAGCTTTATTCACATGTTCCATGTCATACCTCAAAGATGTAAATAAATTCTAGGTACATATATTGAATTCACAATTTGGGTCAACTATGATTTGTTGACCTTATTTTCCATATATGTAAGGCTCAATTGTTTGATGCTTTATGGAATGATTTTTAATTGTTACATATGAAGGCACGCATGTAAAATTATCATTTTGATGCATGTCTTACTTTTGAATGTTCTTTATTAAAAACGCTTTCTTGACAATGTTTTCATTCTTAGCATGTGAGTCCTTTTTTAACTTGTATTTATATTTTTGTAGTTATTCCTATTGAAGTCTATGTTTTTCTATTTTCTCTTTTTCCAATCTTTTTTTTTATATTTTTTCTTTAGCTACCCTCTCTTACTCCATTTATTTATCTTTTTGAATATTTTATTGATCTAATTTGCTCTTTTATTATTCCTTTTGCTCTTGTGATTTTTTAAATTAATGTTTTTATAACCTCATTTATTCCATTATTTTGTTTCCTCTTTATTTTTTTATCTTATTTTTTTCCTCTTGTTCTAAATGATATTTCTCCATTTGTTCTCTTTACAATGTAACCTTTTCCATTTGTTCTTTATTCTTGGATTTACTTCCTTTTATAGATTTGTGTTTTATTGCAGTAACAAAATTAATGTGCATCTTTGAATTATTTATGTGAATATTCCCAATATATCTCAAACCTTGTCAGTCATTGTGATCAAATGTAGAGATAGGATCAATGATGCCTTGTGCATGTTTTCCCAATCCTTGACCATGATAACCAAAGTGTTGTATATATTATTGTATAAAACCATATTATTTCAAAATCTAAGTACTATAACTGAGAGTTATATTTGTATCATGTTCTTGGTATAATTTTGCCTTTGGTATTGATTTTTATTCTTTTTTAACTTGTGTTTTTTAGAAATTCTCTCATAAGATAAGTGGGTTTCTTGGTTTTTGTACCATTGATAGGATCACCATTGTCTATGAAACTTTGTATTTTGGTTTTCAAGTAAAATCAATAATATGTATGATGCCCATGTATTCTATGATAAGCATAATAATATATTGACATTATAAGAGGATGTAGAAGAGTCAATTTAATCAACTTATTTCTAATCATGTCCATTATAATCTTACTTGAACTCTTATGAGCCTTTTACATAATTTTTGAATCACTTTTTAGAGATGGCATTATGTTAGATTATAATTTTGATACCAAACCTTTTTGGGTAAAACATTGGTAGAGGAAGATACAAATCCATGATTAACACTAGCACATTCCAATTTTTTGGTATATGTAATTTTATTTTCCAATAAATTTATATTTGAACTAAATACTAATGTTACTTTTGTAACTCTTATATTAACTTTCTCATATTATTGATTTGATTCTTGAGAGTTTCATAAGCATAAACCCTAAGTATTTTGGATTGAAAATGCATACGCACACCATCTAGAGGGGATGTGGGAGGTGGAAGGGTTTTAGGAAGTATAGTTACAATAGGATGGGCCACCTTACCCCTTGGAGTAGTGATAGAATGGATCTAGTAAAGGTAAAGTAGTTATCACCCTCTTTAAGATTAAAAATATGGAGAGATTTATTTCTAGCCATTTTAACTATTATAGAGGCTAAGATAAAAATAAGAAAATAGATAGATATAAATGCTAATAAATATTCCAACTTGATAAGTAAATCAACATTAAACTTGAAATCCTAGGAGAACAAATTTTTTAGAAGGAAACCCTGGGGAAAACTAAGACATGTCATGTTTAATAATAAGTAGGTTCACCAAAATGTTTAACCCTTACTAGTGTTTTAGGGTAAAGGAAGAGTAGCTTAATAAAAGAGGATAAATATACTAAAAAGTTAGGATAATTAAAAAATTTATATTTTGCTAATATTCTGATAATAAATAATAAATCTAAACATATGCCAAATATAGAAAGTACAACATTAAATATTTTGATAATAAAAATATGAAGGATAAATTGTACTTATCTTATAAAATAATGTGTGTGCATTTTTGAATAATTTAGGTGTATAAATAGACTATATGAATTATTTTATCCAATCTTTAGATTCTAAAAATTCACTTTCTATCAGCACAAAATTTGTGTCACCCTATAGAAACTTATTTCAATGTTATTTTTCATGTGATTTAAGAACTTGAATCAAAAGAGGATGGTTAGTATGGTTTTAGTTCTAAAATGAAAACAAAATGAAAGAAACACACTAACTAGAATAAAATCTCTAGGCCTAGACACTAGGGAGAGCTTAGTTAACAAACATGAATAAAAAACACAACTAAATGCAAAATAAACCTTATTTTACCTCACTTGGATGCTCCAAAATGCTTGTTGTAGTGGCTTGCTTGGCTTGTTCTCATGAATTCTTCATCAATGGAAGTTTGGCTAGCTCTATCTCTCCTTGGCACCTTTGACTTGTGGCTTGGCTTGGCTCGGATATCAATTTGGTCATGGTAACACTAGTTACTTAAATTTTTGTAATTAATTATACATTATAAATTTTCATAATCATGTCTTAGAAATGATGTTCATGGCCTCTCTATTTATATATTTTTGAGAATGTCTAGAATCACCCTGAACCGTCCATCCTGAGATTGAGATGTGTGGTTGAGGATTAATTAAATTTATGGAATTAATTTTATAATTATCCTCATCATGACATTGTAAGAAGGGGTAATTAAGAGGCATGGAGGGCATCATGGAAGGCATTGATGAGGCATGGAGGGCATGAATCTTGATATTTATGGCATTTATGGCCTAGGGATGACTTCCCAAGAAATGAGGTCACCTGATGATGTAAATATTCAATATTCATTTCCAAAAACAATTATTCAACAAGTTTCCATGGAATTATTGATTATGCCTTGATTTTTTTAATTATCTCTTAAGCATGTTTAAGCACTTTGTGCAAAAATTACTCAAATTGATCATAATGCCTTGTTATTGGTCCAAAATTTGACTAGATTGGAATTAGAAGGCAATGTTAGATGCATTAGATCCATAATCCCATTTAGGATGTTACTAAAAAAAAATAATGAAGGCACATGTCTTGTACAAGATATTTGATAGGAAAGAGCAATCTAGAGCACCTAAGTGCAAATTTGGCATTTTGACTCTGAATGATATAATCAAAGTTAGTTGGTCCATAAATTGCATTGCCCTATTTAGTGATATGCTGGCCAAAATAAGCACTTGAATATGTTAGTTTCACATCATTTAGCATGTTTTAGTGTCTTTAGGCCAAATTATGTATTTTGAGTGGAAATTAGTCAAAATCCTGATTGGGGGTTATCAGTGGCCAGTTTTAGGTGTCTATAATTTGCCCCTATTTGGGAAGATGTTATAAACTATAGGAAAATTAATGTCTTCTCAAATAATGAAAAAAGGCATGTATGCCAAAAATAAGATTATGGTTGAAGAACAAAGCTCCAAATGGTTTTGGAAAGCTTATGATGATGCCCCCTTGAGGGAGTGCCCATCATATTTATTAATGGATGGTCCCTTAAAAAAAAACAAGAAGAAAGGTGTAATTAATCCATGGTTGAGATTAATCCAAATGAGAAAATGCTTACATGCATTGATTTAAAAATATTACTAATTTGCCCAAAGGTGGTTATAATCAGGAATAAAAGTCAAAATAATTATTTGCCCATAGGTGGTTATAATCATTAAGAGGACCTAGATTGACTAAAGATGATTGTGCCCTATTTAGGGTGGATTAGCAATCATAACTCAAGGATATAACCTATAATACAAATTAAAGATGAGCGGGTGCAAAGTGATGAAATAGATGAATAGAAGAATAAGATTGATTAGTGTGAATTATTTAGTTGTACCTACCAATGAGGAGATGCTCATCTTGATTAATAATGATATAATTAGAATGTTTAAATGAGTTATATTGATCAAGGTGGGTGGGAGGATTTTCCAAGGTACCAAGGAGAAACTTCTACATATCTATTGATTAAATACCTTCTTGAAGCTAATTTTTATTATAGCATGTGATGGTAGGCATCATGATAGAACATTATGAATACTTGGCCAAAATTTTCATAAGGACTAACTCTTGATATCCAATAAACACTCAAATATAATACACCAATGATAAAATCCATGATGATAATATTAATGGATGAATATGTATGGACTCAAGAATAATGTTTTCAAGGAATCACCCAATGAACACATATAGACTGAGTCAAGGCAAAAATGATAAAAATAAATAAATAGGAAAGTGAATAAACAAACAAACAAATAAAAAAAATAAACAAACTAACTAAAATAAACAATCAAACTGAAAGACTAAAAACAAAATCAAAAGAAAGCATCCTAACAATGACAATGCCCTAGTAAGGTGGATCGAGGATAATTGACTAGGCTTAGATAGGATAAATGTTTTTGGATTTTTGAAATGTTATGAATGTTTTTGGACTTTTTAGGTATCTTAACTCACTAGAGAATGAAAAAATACCTACTCATAAAATTTTGAGAGCATATGGCTTAGGTTACTCATAAAATAGTGAGAACATATGGAAAGGGGGACTAAGGTGACCTCAACATGAATTGAGCGTAACCCATGTAGTCCTAAAATGACCTCAAGTCACAGTAATTTTATCCACCTAAAGGGTGAGGAAAACCAACTAGGTCCCAATAAGTTCTCAAAACTGGCAAATGGCCAGTCAAATGAAAATAGTAATGGCAAGGTGATGTAGTAATGCATGATAAACAAGTGTTTCCCCTAGTTTGCCTATAGGAATTTATTACTAGGATACAACAGCATAGGTTAATGATACTAATTTTCCCATAGGTAGTTATAATTAGTAGTAAGACTGGTGAGACACTAATTTGCCCATAGACAGTTATAATCAAGCTCACATAAACAAACTTGATAGGATGAAATATATCTTTCCAAATCAACTGTCACACTAATTTCATAGACTGTCATTGTAAACATGAATCAGATTAATTATTGAAACTTGATTAGAATCCTCTCACAAAAAGTGCAGGAAGAACCAAAGTAAACAAGATCAAAATAGGATTGGATAGGATGAGTAAAAATAGGGTTTGGTCTAGATAGGAATGGAATGATAGGATTGATAAAATGGTAAGAGGGTTTTCCCCCAAGTGAAAGGGTGAATAGCAGGAATATGCGACAAAGCAAATGGATATGTAAGAAAGGCAATGGCATGGAAATGTGAAATGGTATGGTACATGCTTTTGGCATGGGTGTGGTTTTTGATTTTGTTATTCTTGCTAATGGGTAGATGCACATCTTAATCAAAAAATGATACAAAAAGAATACTAGATCATGTTAATTACTAGCCCACACCTCATCTTAAAAACTACTCTATCAAGAACTGGATTCCAAATTTGATTTTGATAATGTTGTTATGATCTTAATTGATTGTTGATTTTGATTCCTTCAAGTGTTGATACAAGGCATATTTTTAGGTTCTACAAAAGAAAGTATGACCATGGATGGTAAATAGGGACAAATAATGAATGGTAGGTTTGTTTGTGAAATGGAATGGTAGATGATAATGGAATGTGGAATGGTTGGGAAACAAATGAATATTGAGACTTTTAGTCACACATAATGTTTTTGATGTTAGATTCAACATAACTTTGGTTATGGTGGGGCTGAAGACTTGTTCTCTCAATAGGACCATTAGATTTTTTTGTTATTTGATCTTAAGAGTAGCTACCATCTAATTAGGCTATAGATAGGAAGCTATTTTAATTTGATCTTTGATTTTATCTTCAGCCAATAGTGAAGAACTTTTGTGCTTAGCTATTGGTGCTTTAAATAGGTTTTCACTAATAAATTTGTCTTGATTATCCCATAGACCTCTGAGAAGGTTTCACTAAGGAATGTTGACTTTTTACTTTAATTATCTTCTAGCACTTTTGAAAAAGTTTCACTAGAAGATGCTGAGTTTTGACTTTGATTATCCCCTAGTACCTCCAAAAAGGTTTCACTAGGAGAGTGTTCTTCTATTATATGAATGTGGTCTTAGCCTCCTTTCTCTTTTTAAATTGCTATGTTTCCATGGATGTAGTTTAATAAAGTGTTATTCTATCGATACCAATCAACACTTGTGGGAGATGGAATGTCAATGATATGGCTATTTTGGTTGATGGTAATGGCCTGTGGAATGGTAATGGAATGGGGAGAGGCTACACAATCTTTGTAGAAGATACTAGGATAACTTGTGTCAAAGCTAAAGTACTCATCCTCAAAAACTATAGAAGGATCACAAATGTATTCAAATTGATCTAAAAGGCATACATATCCAATGTTGTAATAGCCAAGAAGATATTCTTCTTCTGAATTTGATTCTAACTCAAGGGAATCTAAATCTAATGTTGAGACTGATGTTGATTTAGATTTTGATGGTAAATATAATGTCAATTTAAGAATAGAACCTAACTCTAACTTTTATTCTTTATTTGATGGGTACTTTATTACAATGATGTCTTGTTGAATATTTGGTTTTGGATAAGTAGCAGCCTGTGATGGCATAATGGGCTCCACCAAGACTATTTTTTCAAAGTGAGACTCCTCTAAGATGGGAAAAAGGTCAAGAGACAAATCCTTAGAGACTAGCTTATCAATATGAGTCTCTTGAAAAAAAAGCACATGGTTGAGGTAATGATCTACCCAAAGGTAGTTATAATCATTAAGAAGTGACTCAGTAAAGACTGGCTCATCATTGTGAGACTCCTTGACAACTGGGATAGGATCAATAGGTGATTCATCATAGGTTAACTTATCACAAATGGTTATTTCAACAAAAACATCTTAAATTGGTTGGTTGTCTTGGCCTTGGTTTTTAATGAGTTGGAAAATACTAGTTTTAAACACAACTTGGTCTTTGAATGATTGGATGGGTTGAGGTTTGGATGGGATTGGTACTAGATGAGGAATGACTTGTTATTGGATAATGATAGGGCCTTAGAGAGCATGATTTCTTGGATGAGCCAAAGGATGAAGTCCTGAGATGGTAATGATAGGGTAGTGTGGATCATGATTGCTTACATAAGCTAAAGGTATTATTCTTGAGATGGTAATGATAGGACAGTGTGGAGCATGATTGCTTACACAAGTCAAAGGAATAGGTCTTGGTATAGAAATGGTTTGGCATTGTGGAACTTGATTGCTCACACAAACCAAAGGATTAGGTCTTGGTATGGGAATGGTGTGACATTATAGTCTTGGAATAGAAATGGTATGATGTGGTAGACCATGATTAATTACAAAACCCAAAGCACCCAAGTCTTCCTCATAAACCATATCATCCCAGTTATGAGTTGGCTCATAAGTTGGTTCTTGATTGTGTTCCATGTACTAATTATTTCAAAGAGGGTATGGATCTGTATCATAAATAACATTATCTATATTTGGATCTTCAAAGTCTTCCTCACAAGCCTTTTCATAGTAATCTAAGTCTTGATTTTGATTTTGTGTATTTTGACTATGTTCCCCATATGTAATATTATAGGGAGAATAATAAAACTCCTTAGAAAATCTTTCTCTATAGGGGTTCCTAGTGGGATTTTATGCAGCCATTCTATCATAAGTTGGATTATGCATGAATGGACCATAAGTTTAGTGAGACATATCCACATAAATGATTAAATCTTTGAAACAAAAAAGCTTAGAGTTATACAAACTCTAAAAAACTATGTCCAAAGGACAATTGGTTCAAGCTTACTCTAACTTGGTTGAAGGGATAGAGCTATATCTTCAAAATGGTTTATGATAAGACTTGGCATAAAATAGTCTAACATCAAATGTCTAATGTCAAATGTCATATGCACAAAATTTTAAGTGTTTGAATAAAAATTGGCATGTCAAAGGTCTAGGTCAAAGTGTTCCAAACAAGGTCTAAACTAGGAAAGGGAAAAGTTGAGTTTCTAGATCTTTTATCCAAACATGGAGTCAAAAGTTAGGCTCAAAAAAATAGGTATATGCTAGGAATTTTGGCCAAATGGCATGAAAATTTAGATTTGAAACAAAGGTTGAAATGATTTTATTTAATCTAATAAGTTTGGAAATAACTTTGACATAGACCTAGCACATGAAATCAAACATAAACATGATCAGTTGGCATAAGGTAGAAGACAAAAGGATTTTTGAAGAAAGACTGTGTTTTCCTAAATAAAGGCATAAATAATGATGTGGACAGGTGTTGTACAAAAAAACCATCAATAGTTTTCAAATTTGGGTAATTGATTAACTAAATTTATACAACCCAAAAGAGAAAGATCA
Organism: Torreya grandis; assembly: GCA_037957365.1. Classification (NCBI taxonomy): domain Eukaryota; kingdom Viridiplantae; phylum Streptophyta; class Pinopsida; order Cupressales; family Taxaceae; genus Torreya; species Torreya grandis. Next base: position 523,485 of record JARHVA010005567.1, on the reverse strand, counting down.
TTGTATCAACCCCATGAATTGATGCCTAAATATGAATCAATCAATGTTTAAATCCAAATTTGATAAGGTTAATTGAAAACTCAATTTTGAAAAATAATATTTGACCAAATAAGCTAGACAAGATTGGATAGCATGATGGCACAAGACAAAGGTCCAAATACTATACACAAAATGGTTTGAAACAAATAGTTTTTGATACAAGGTGAAACAAGTCTTGAAATAAATTGAGCAGCCTAACAGCATAAGCATTCCTGAATAATGTGATCTATGTTATGTTTCAAAAGACTCAAAGGCATAAATGGTTTGACATGATTTAGGTAGCATAACATTACCCTCCTCAACTCAAATACATTGTTTTGACATGGCTTATGAACAAACAAACAACTTTTAGTCTCAAAACATACCAAGAAAAAATGACCAAAATACACTAAGTATAATTATCAAAATCCTAGCAAGGGTATGGCAATGTGGGGTTGACTAAACTAGCAAGTTTTGAATGTCTCTAGGGGAATTAATTTCACAATCACTTTCACATCATATAATGAAAAATACAAGCATGAAAATTAGGTGACTGTGGCATTTTCTAGTTGTAAAATGGTCTAGTCCTTTTTACAACCACTACATCCTATTGTTCACTCAATGTAGTATGATGTCCAAATGCAGATACGTCCTGTGTGCAACTCCAAAGGAGTAAGTGAAGTCAATTTTGGGAGATGAAACCTTGGGTCAAAGCTTCCCTAAATAACTCATGGGAGGTAATGGCATCCCCCTCATAAGTAAATTATGCATGAAAATAAAAGACTAATAGGAAGACTTTCATGTCATTTTCAAGGTCACCCAAACTTTGATGAGTTTTTGGGGAGTGCTTTATATGACATTCTTTCTAAGCCTTGGACTAGGATTTTTGCAATAGAAATGGTACTTTTGATTCCAAGGGTTACTTAAAGGTGAAAAATGGAAGATTATACATGTAACACCCCTCTCTTTGCTAAACAAAATTATTTCAAACAACTATTGAAGATAAAAAATGACAAGTGAATTTAATTTTAAGCCTAAATGAAAGATTTAGTGGTGCTCATTTAACCCCTTGGTCTCAAGATTGTTAACTTTGAAAAAATTCATTTAATCATCTAAATTTTTCATTAAGCACCAAAAAAAGGTTCTTAATTCATTTTAAAATTATGCCAAAGATGTCTTAATAGCATGTTTTAACAAGTTCCAAGTTTGTAGGTTACCTGTCTACCCTTAAGGCATCAACCCAAAAGCAAATATGTTAGATTGGAAACATTTTAAATAGATTTTAGATATTTTATGAAAAATATATGAAACTTAAAGCTAAAATAATGTCAAATTATAAAAATTTAGGATAAAACATATGGTTTTAAAAAAATCATCTAAAATGGAGTTTGTATGACCCCAAACCAAGCAGTTTATAATGTCTTATTAGCTCTCAAGTTTTGTGTTTTTAAGAAAACACAGTGACCAATGTCAGTTATATAACTAACATTGGTTACACTTACTAACTGATGATGTTTATCTAATTGATAATAGTTATACCAATAGTGACCAATGATGGCTATGTAAACTAATGATTGTTTTACTAACCAATGTTGGTTACTGTGTAACCCCGTGATAAAGAAAAATGGAAAAATAAAGTTAGAAAATCAATTTAAAAGAGTTTTAATGATCTAAATGAATATTTTTAAGTTGAAGAATTATCTTCTTCATGTGTGAGATATTTTTGGTCCCACCATGTGTGCCATATGTGATCTAAGAATTTGACTCAAGAGAGGATGGTTAGTATGATGTTAGTTCTAAAATGAAAACAAAATGAAAGAAACACACTAACTATTATAAAATCTTTACGCCTAGACACTAAGGAGAGATTAGTTAACAAACATGAATGAAACACACAACCAAATGCAAAATAAACCTTCATTTACCTCCCTTGGATGCTCTAAAATGCTTATTGTAGTGGCTTGCTCAGCTTGTGCTCATGAAGTCTTCATCAATATAAGTTTGGCTAGCTCCATCTCTCCTTGGCACATTTGCCTTATGGCTTGGCTTGGCTTGGATATAAATTTTGTCATGGTAACACTAGTTGCTTAAATCTTTGTAATCAATTCTTCATTATAACTTTGCATAATCATGTCTTATAAATGATGTTCATGGCCTCTCTATTTATAGATTTTTGAGAATGTCTAGAATCACCCTAAACCATCCATCTTGAGATTGAGATGTGTGGTTGAGGATTAATTAAATTTTTTGAATGAATTTTATAATTATTCTCATCATGATATTGTAATAAGGTGAAATTAAGAGGAATGGAAGGCATTGATAAGGCATGGAGAGCAAGAATCCTAATATTTGTGGCATTTATGGCTTAGGGATGTCTTCCCAAGAAATGAGGTCACCTGATGATGTAGATATTCAATACTCATTTAAAAAATCAAGTATTCAAAAAGTTTCCATGGAATTATTAATTATGCCTTGATTTGGTTTAATTATCTCTTAAGCATGTTTAAGCACTTTGTGCACAAATTAGTCAAATTGATCAGAATACCTTGTTATTGGTCTAAAATTTGATTGGATTGGAATAGGAAGGCAATGTTAGATGTGTTGGATCTATTATCATATTTAGGATGTTTCCAATAAAAAATACCAAAGGCATGTATCTCATGTAAGAGATTTGATATTAAAGAGCAATCTATACTACCCAAGTGCAAATTTGGCATTTTGACTTAGAATGATCTGATCAAAGTTAGCTGGTCCATAAATTATATTACCCCATTTAGTGATACCCTAGATAAAATTGGTACTTTAATATGTCATTTTCACATCATTTTGAATGTTTTAGTGTTTTTAGGCCAAATTGTGCATTTTTGGTGAAAATTGGTCAAAATCTTGATTGGGGGTTATCGATGGCCAATTTTAGGTGTCTACAATTCATGATTCAATGCATCTATCTTATCTAAAGTATTGATTATTGACTAAACTTCCACTTGGGTCTTTCTATGTTTTTTTCACCTTTTATATTATGTGTTCATATCATGTGCATAGGATCTTGATATCATAATATAGCTCAAAACCTAGATCCTCCTCTTAGGTCTTGTCACCTTGCAAAAAATGGGTTAGTGGGATCATGAAGTCAAGATAACCTCAAGGATCCCTCTATCAATGAGCACTACATACATAGATAATACTTTGAAGAGGTCCTTATACATATGCATTTATCCCTTAAGTGTGGGTTTGTGTGTATACAAGGGTACAATATGGTATAAGCAAGGGTATATAATGATTATCTTGTAACTTGACAAATATTTATCATGGGGTGGTATTTAAATGCTTTATACTAGTAATATGATTGCTCCTATCACTGATATATAAATATAGAAGTATAACTCAATTATGCAATTAATTTAAAGAGTTTGAATAACTTCTTACTTGGTATTTTCTAGATGAACAATGATTTGGATTTAACTTGTATTGATACTACCTCTTTTTTAAAATTTTCTCATGAAAGGGTTAATAAAACATAATAGGCTAACCCGTACATATCAAAAAAATTTAAAAAATAGTGTTTAAAAGTCATATACACATGCATTATATAATGGATAGTAACATCCATACTATTTCCAAGTCTAAATTCAACTGTATATGAACATATAAGGTTGTCAGAATAACAAGGTCGGGTTATAGGATACGGATTTAGGCCCAGTGAGATGGCAAGTGTGAGCCTATTGGCTACAATGAATTTAAATAACTAAAAGGTAAAGCCTTAAGTGGTGTTTTTCAAGTGTACAAGACTATTTTAACATATAAATATATGGTTAAGCATCTATACAAAGAGAATCAAATGTAAAATAATAATCACACATAATATGAATTTCTAATTTTTTAAGCAAATCTCAATTTTGCAAGCTTGTTTAAGACTTTGTGAGTGAAATTTGGATTTATAACTCCATATAAATAGGAATATAAGTTTAAACATTCATTTTTAATAAATTATAAATTATGAAAGTATTTGACTATCGTTTATGTGCTCCTATGCCAATTTTGTAGTGTGAAAACTTTCTAATTTTTATAATTTTTTGTGACACTTCACAACTGGATGTCATGCATGTCTATACTTGTGAATTTTAGAATATATTGTACCTATATATTTCAATTTTTTAGTAATTACTTCTTTTTGGCTCATTTTTAGTTGGTTCAATCAACTAAAATGGTGTTGTGACTATGTATATTATGTGTTAGAATCAACCCCCTCGAATTTCATGTGAAATTTAAATATATAAAACCTCCTCTTCCCTAAATTTGAGATACAAATACATGTACATTCACTTATGAATTATTTTGGTATAAGATGTGATGCAAGTCCTTGGCCAATGAAAAATTAATGTATACTTTGTCTATACATGATAATGAATGATTGGAAATAGAGTGGAATTTTATAGGAAATTTATTATATATAATATCCTCTAATTTTTTCATAAATGATTTTATATAAAGTATTAATTTTATTTAAATGAAAGGCCTATTTGTTAATTAAAACTATAAAATGGAAAGGCAAACAACCAAAAAAATGATCTAAACATTGAAAGGATGTGATCATAGGTAGAAGGGGACAAAAAAAAAGGGGGATAGGAATGATGGGCCCATTGATCCTACCCAAGGTAAAATTGATAGACCATCATTCCTATCCTATAATAAGGGACAAATACTGATAAAGAGAGGATAGAGAAAACAAGCCCATGGGCATAAAATAAATATGACAAAATAAAATAAAAATTAAGATCATGAGATCACAAAAAAGGAGAAAGATGAAAAGACACAAATAAATTCTAGTAATCCCTTGATTTAAGGTAATGACCTATATGGATAAAAAAATATTAAAAAATTTGTAATAAGAAGATGTAGACACTAAAATATGGTATTGGAGACTTGGTAATGTGAATCTTAACCTACCTTCACCTTATATGAATTTTGCATACACATATAGATCTTCTACACCCTTATTTTATATCTACATACATTTAATGGGTCTGACATTATCAATTTTCTATTAGTTGCCTATAGGAATTCCCTAGTTTCTTCATGACATGTTTAAAATAATATTTAGATTGTCTCTATATCATTAGATTAATATTCATTTCTTTTAGATGAGTATGTTAGATTTAAACACTTAAAAAATTAGACTTATCTAATTCTATTGAACTCATTCATGTACCAAGCAATGGTCGGTTTCAAATTCAAATATTCCTTATGGGTTGGATCATACATTTCACTCATTTATGGTGAAATAAAGTACATAAAGAATATCATATGAGTAAATAATAGGTCTAATCCTATTCCCTATCTATAACTATATATCACTCATCAAAGATATATCTATACACTTATGCACATTCAAAGGAGCTACTCTATACTTTATAATTCAACCATGAGTCACAAGGAGTAGGTTCTAGCCTAAGTCTAAAGTAATCAATCAAAATCAAATTTAGCATTTTAAATGTGTTGAAAGCTAGATCACAAGTTTCATTTTTATTAAAGGAGCGTAATTTTAGACATACACCTAATAGGGATAACTAAATTTAGTTTGACTTCCCTCTTTAGAGTATTGGATATGTAGGTAATGCTCAACCATTAATTTGGGAGTGGTTGAGGTCAACTCAATCCACAATTCTTCCCATTTTGTAGGCTTAGTGTCAAAAGTGGACCTAGGGTTCCAAAGTGAAGGAGATGGGTTTCTAGATACTACACACATAGTGAACCTTAATATCAAACATAGAGAAAAATTATAATTAGGTGAAATGACTTGAGATAAAATAGAGAATCATAATATACATAAAAAAATATAGAATAAGATGGACACTAATGTCTATTGCAAGCATTTACAAACTAGTATATTATTCTAAGTGCATCAGAGACATAGCTCCTAATTGAAATGACTCTTGATTTAATTTTTAGTAATTTTTACCAATTAAATTTAGTCTCAGACCTACACAAAATAGTAAAAATACTAATTATATTGATCCCTTACTAATTTACATAATTATAAAGTGTAATTCTTTAATCATTTTACATTTTACATTCATATCCATGTATAAATACCAAATTTTATATAATCTAAATCAATCATTAGTTTTATATTATTTTAGACACATAAATTTAATAATTGAGTGCTTTATAATGTTTATTCTTGACATTTTTACCCTTACTTGGTCTATTCACCATTTCACTAACTCACACTCTATAAGCGATCCTCCATTATCTTGTAAGCACTAAAACTAACATACAACCATCCATATTTTAGTTTAATTCATCCCTATTAAACCCATAGGTTCTTTTTATACATATCCCAACTATTTTTGGTATTCTAGGACAAATCCACAATAGTTGGATAGGGCCACATTGTGGCCTTGTCCCCCTACCATGGTCTTTTATCCTACACTCCAATTGTCACTTTTTTAGAATTAAGGAATTTCACAACTAATATTCTATGCATTTGTTAAATTTAATCATATACATTATTTTAAAATTATCTTATAAAATCACATCAAAGCCACACTTTGTACCCCACTAGATCTATCTAGCAATCCCACTGCACACCAAGAAAAAGAGAACTTCTTCTTATTTCAATTTTGCATCATTCTAATTTTCATAATCCAAGTCTAAGTATTATTTATTATAGGTTAAGGGAATCTATTGTCAAGAATTTCAATCAATATTATAACTATAGTTATTCTATTTACATTATCATGGATCACACAATCAATCTGAGATGGAGAACTTCATCACATTGAAGACCATTTGGGCTATGTAGGTAGCATTAAATTATAAGGGGTTTTTTAAGCCAGCTTAGCCATCCTTGTTAACCCATTTTTTATTCCCATTTTTGTTATCTATTACATGTGTAATATCTAGGGTGTTCTATTTTATAGGCCTTCCACATGACTTCATAGAACATAGAGTTTAATAGTAAACCATTGTAGGCAATCGCACACACCCATATTCAAAAATTAAGAATACATTCAACTAGGATGCAACTACAGTAATGAGATAATGTCATGGTGCACCTTTGTCCACCTCTCACAAATTTGTCATTCTAGATTTCAAGTTATTATTTTCTAAAATGACTATGTTTTCATGCAATCTCAAGTAGTTTTCACTTACATTCACTTCACACAGTCATAATTACATCTATTTTAGGGAGGTTTACATATCCTTAGGCCTTTTACTATTTTTAACAAGTGTCTATTTTTTGAAAATTTTGTAACATACTATATATTGACTATATTTTATAATCATATTAGTACATATCAACATTTCTATTTCAATATTTTAATACCATTATTTTAAGTCATCTTAAATTAAAAAGGGTTAAACACTTATTTAGGTTCACATAAAAAAAATAAGGTAAAACATATTAGGAATTAACATGTATTACATTTTTAAGTAACATTAGCTCATAAGAGGATTTGATGATAAAACTCAGCTAGTATTTAAGATCATATCATTGGATGTGACTGTGAGACCTAAAACACCATATACTTTATTTGAAATCTTGTTTAATCTATTATGTTACAAATTTCTCTTGGATAAACCTTGGATAGACATTATCAAAATTATACCTTATACATAATAAATGTGTGTGAAATTCATGCATGATGAACATTTAAATTCATACCCTATAGACAATGAATCCTTCTAGTATTATATATTAGCACAACCCACTGTATAGCTTATCACACCAACTCCCCAAAAGAGGCATACTAGGTCATATTTGCATACAAACACTTTCAAACCACTAGGAAAAATATACTACTAATTTTATAAATATTTTTAGATTTTTCCTCAATTTTTCAAAATTAAAACTACAAATTTTCTATAAATTTTTCAAATTACTGTAATAATTTTTGAAAATTTTATTCAAAACCCTAGCTGCATCAAATACATTCTTAGTTATTTTCAATACCTTTTACATCATTTTCTAAAAATTTAGTTACATATCTAACTCAAAAAAATCAATTTCAAATTTAAAAGTTCATATTATTTTGTAAATAATATTTCTAAAAAATCCCTAGTGGTATTTACTAGCTCTTTTTTTGCTTGTTAAGGTATCACCTTACATGTTTGGCAGTTCAGTATCCTTTTTGCACAATTTTCAATTCACTATTTTTTGGACTTTGCATTTATTAATTTTAGTACTTTCCATTTCTCCCACATTTCCTATTAAAACATATTTCATACATTTTGAATTGTTTTCCTACTTTACCAATGGCTCAATATACCAATTTTGATGAAACCGATAAAAAGAACTTCAAGAACTCTTAACCAAACATTTGGATATGCAAGATGACATGCTTAGAATTTTACAATAATAATATAAAAAAGTGACCAATGGAAAATCTTCTCAAATCATAGATCAGCTAGTTATAAATGACACTACAGGGGCAACTATGTCTCAACCACACTTTATAGTACTGCAACCATCTTCTATGCCACTAGTTGTAGCTAGTCGATCCCTTTCTCCTAATGTCACAGCCCTTGTACAAGATATAATATCTCTTCAATCCAAGGTGAAACATCTTGAGAAAGATACCAGTAGAGCTACAAAGTCTTTGGATTCTTTTTCTCTTCTACATACACCATTGACACATCACATTGTTTCTATAGCCTTGCCACAAGGATTTGTTAAACACAAGCTTACTCTTTATGATGGCAAGGGTGATTCAGAGACACATTTGAGATATTTTAATGTAGAATATTTTGATTATGTACCCAATGATTGGATACTTACCAAAATCTTTCCACGAAGCCTAAAGGATTATGCTTGACAATGGTTTTATATTCTACTGAATCAGTTAGTCAAGGCATTCAATCCCTTAACCAACATGTTCCTAGCACATTTTAGTATCAAAATTGGTGATAAGGTCTCATATTCATAGATTACATAATAGAAACAAAGGTAAAATGAGACTCTCATGGATTATGTTCTTAGATACAAGACTATTCTAGCTAAGTTAACTAGCCCCATGGCTGATCAAGAGCTACAGTACATCTTCAAACAGAGCCTTCTACCAGCACTACATGAATCCATTATGTTCAAAATATTATCTTCCTTCAATGAATTATGTCATACACTTAATAAAATAAAATTCAAGTTAATCTCAATGGGTAAACTCAATTATTCAAGCACTCTAGACACAATAAATAAGAGTAATAGAAAAGTCCCATACAAGGTCAAAATTAGTGACAACAAGATCAAAATCAACCAATAGTCAATGTAACTTCAAAGCCCCATTAGTGTGTGGTTTTATCAGCACCTCCTCAACATGCATTTACCAATTTACCAGTTTCCCCACCAAAGTTATACAACAATTATTGGAATGTAATAACATCACTCTCCCACCTATTCAAGAAGTAGATCCAGCAAAGCCTCTTCCATGGGGATATGATAAACATGCATTTTTTGATTTTCTTAGGGCACTAGGCCACACAAGAAATAGATACATCAGTTTGTGACATAATATATAAGATTTTATTGATGATAATCTACTTGATCTAGGCACTTCAGTTGAACCTCCAAAGGCAAAGCCAACACAAGATAAGGCTTTGAAAATCTTTTCAAATCCATTTCCATAGCATTCCAAATAAGAGAAATAAGACACATCAGGTGTTCATCATACATACCATACACATCCTTCACCAATTACATACTAAACACCTTCAATTGAGGCACATCCATTGAAAGGTATGATAGGTGTGTATGAGTCTAGAGTTCCAACCAGGCCTTTGATATCATTTTTAGATCAAGAGATTGTGGGGATGGTACAGGGTACAATGCACTTTTTATCAGAGTATATATCCATAATTAGCCTATCCATAGTGTACTCATTGACAATGCTTCTAGTTTTAATATGTTCACCTTCACACTACTATAGCATTTGGGTTATTTAGAGCAAGATATGACTTTGATTGATATAGTTATCATTGGTTTTAGTGGGTATATTCAAAGTTCATTGGGTGAGATAGTATTCCACTATAGGTTGGTCCTACACATATTGCTACACCATTCACATAGTTCCCAACACAGGATTTGTTTAAATATTACTTGGTTGACCATAGATTCAAAAACTCAAGTACCTTTTATAATTCATAGATGCATCAAGTTCATTCATGATAATTAGGTTATTATAGATGATGGATTTCCTTATGAGTCACCACTCCCCACTTCAAAGATATCTACCAGCTTCCAATCACTAGATCCAAATCTTTCGCTAGTTTTAGTTTCTCCTCCAACTTCTATTCTAGTTCCACTTTAAGCTCAGCCATAGTTACAACATCTATTACCAATACAAAGGGTTCATACACCCCCACAGCTTTAGGATTTTAGATGGCTTCTAGTGATAGTATTCACACCTAGAGTAGTTACACTAAGATCTTATATAGCTACTCAAAGAGCACTTGTTCATAGAGCTTCTTCTTTTCCTACTTTTAGATGGGTCCCTAAGAGCCCTAAAATTGTATCTACTTCTTAGAGTTACAGGGGGACCCCACATTTAGCTTTCACTTCAAAGATTTTAGAGAAATTATAACATACACACATTTTAGCTTTACAGTCTCAGTCATACACTCATGCCTCATGATCATACATGATTAATTTTTTCAACATAAGACACTAGGATAGGGAATCTCACTTGAGACTCATCATTTAGTATCATTTCTTCTTAGTTCTACCCATACATAGTTCAAATATTTTAAAAAAAATACAAAAACATTCAAAAATTTTCAAAAATGCTAAAATTATTTTGATTGTCTACATCATCCATGATTTACATCACTACTATCATGTTAGGACTTAAATTTTCTATTTCATGCTATTTTATGTCAATTTTATACATTACCATGCTTCACTTGATCTTCTTTGAGTGTGTGCAGTGACATCTAGCTATTTGATTGCTTCACTCTACCCATAGAGGGGGCATTCCTACTAGATTTGAGACATTATTTTTATACATACCCATTGGGAGCATCTTCTACAGGACTACACCATCTATGTTATGTCATTTTTATACCACACACTCTAAGTTATCATGTTGATATACATTACTTTATATACTATATCGACATCTCACTAGTATTTAGCTTTTATGTATTTCTTAGCATATACCTAGTCTTATACTACACATGTTTTGCATACTTTAATATTTGATTTGATCAGTTAGATGTGCTTGTCTCTTTCTAGTTATTACATGCTTTCTCTACTTGCTTAGCACATCTTGTATGATTACATTTTTAATTCCATCTTGTCTCCTGCTTGTGCCTTAAGACAGTTTCCAATGTCTTTTGCTTCTTTCTCATGTGTTTACCTTAGGACATTTTCCAATGTCCTTTGTTTATACTCCTCTATGTGCATGTGGCTTGTGTGCCAAATTTGCTTATTTTCACTTGTATGTGTATATAGATTATAACATGCCTTCCATGCTTGTTTCTATTTTGAGTGACATATGCCCATGTCCCTTATTTGCATGGCCCCTTGGCCCATCTAGTATGCTTCTTGCTTTTTTGCTTATCTACTTGTTGCTTATTTACTTGTTGCTTGTTAAATGTGTGTAATTCCATAACCCATATCATGAATTTTCTTTTATTTCTCAGATGCCATGATGGACATCATGCTCCATCCCTCCAACTAATAACTAAAAACTAACAATTAACATTTCTAGTTCTAGTTCAGTACATTGTACATGTTTTCACATTGTTATATCTATCTAGGCATACCCCTGTTGATCTAAAAATATCTTAGTATAGAAATTTACTATATATTAAAACACATTTTCAAATAACAAATGATATATCATATATATTTAGATTAATAGACTTGTAAGACTCTTTTCTTTTAAGGGTAGTCATTGAGGTCCATCATTTCTACCCTTAGAAGAGGAGGCATGAAATAGGGGATTTTTCATAGAGATAAAACCTCCTAGAAATTGAAATATTAGAATTTAGAAGACTCAACACATAATCTATAGGTTAAACTAATGAAATCAGAGCAAAAAAATAGGAACAATCTCAAATCAATAATCAATTTTCACACCAGACAACAGTCCCAGAAATGGATAGTATTGCCAAAAATGGATTGTAGTTTTATAAATGGATAGTATGACCAAAAATAGGAGTTTCCATAGTTTTTCACTCCTATCTATGTATAAAATCACTTAGGGTTTCTATAAATAGGTAAAAAAATTAGTTTAGGAATAGTTTTTGCACTTTTAGATCCTTCAAATTCAACAATTTTGGCATAGTTCTCTCAAATATAAGGGTTTATCATAAGAAACATGATGGTTCTCACTTTTAATTTATATTAGGTAGTTTTCATAACTTATAGATCCAAATCCATGTTCCAAACATTAGTGATTGGGGGCAATGTGCATGGCACATTGATCTTCTTTTGTTTCTGAGTTCAGTTTATTCTAAGCATTCTCAGTAATTATGTGCCTTACTCCATATATAGGTGGTTGACATTAAATTCAAGTTAAAATTTCATAAAAACTTAGATTTTTGAGTACCTTAGTTCTTGAGTTGGCTTTCATATAATCCTAGTACATCAATTTTGAAGTAACTTTCATACAAGCTTAAACTCTACCTTTCAAAATGGCCAAGAGTGGCCCAGTTTCCTGTACACATTTGGCTATCCACACCATAGTGTTAGATTTCTAGAAAATTTATGGGCTCCATGAGCCATCTCATATGACATATATTCTATATTGGTATCATTTTATAGTTTTACTTCATGGGGAAATAATGGAGCCAAAGGGCCAGCCTTTGTATTCTTGAGCCACCTATTTAGAGGGATTAGACATATAGTATAGACATCAATTAGCATATACATGATTCATTAACTTCACTAAGTTGGTGATGATGGAGACAAAGGGATAGCCTTTGCATTCTTAAGCCACATTTTTGGGGAATTGAGCACTCATCTCCATTCATTATATTAATCTTGATTTAGCATAATCTGGCATAACAATAGGTTTTATATTGGTTCATGTACTCAATGAGGTGTATTCATTTCTCTCTCTTATTTTACTCAAATTTTATACATTATTATTTGAGATATAGCATATTTAGTAAGAATTAATGTAATTCATATTTTTATTTTTAGATTCACACATCACAATGTGCTCTCTCTATGCACATCTAGCATCACATAACTTCATGAGATTTTCTCTTATAGGTAGGTTTAGGTATGCTTCTTATTTTTCCTTTATCCTAGTATTTCACTTTGCTCCATCACTAGAATAAATGAGGGGGGAAAATTTAATCATATAAAATATGAAATTAGATGACTTAGGCATGGATAATAGCACCCAACCTATAGGTCCTCTTTCTTGCTCACTCAACCCTCCTCGACTAGACTTTCACTAATTCCCAGTCACCCATAGCATCCTAGACTTAGATTTTTGAGACCTAGGTAGCACTCTCAGACCTAGATCCATACCTTAGGTCTCATCCCCCTAAGATAATAGCACCTAACTTGGAGAGCAACACCAAAATTCAAGGGTGTCCTATTTTTGGTGTTATTGTCCAAGTTAACTTTAGCCTCAAATGGTAAGATTTTATTAATTCCTTATCTTTTCCCCTATCAACCTAATACAATATCATCTAACCCATGATCATTAGTTTCCCTATAAAATTCCATTCAATGTCTATTTATAGGGGTTGACACTCATTCACAAGAAAGAAGCAAGAATACAAGCAAGCACACTCAAGCACTCTTCCCTATTCTCTGCATACAACCTTGTAAGACCAATTCAAGCCTATTAAATCACTCATACCAGTCTCTAGTCATCCAAATTACATTCTAGTTTCACATGTAGTTGCATACATCACACTATTTCACCAAGCACTTCAAATGGGAGAACTAAATTAGCTTGATCGCTCTTCATATTATTGGTATGTAGGAAGTGTGCCCACACTTTGGGTGTGAAGTACACCCAGTGTAACCTTTACACACTAACCCCTCCTCTCTTTCCTAAGTTTTCTACTCAAGTTTAAGTACCAGGATATCTTAAGGGTTTTGAATATTGAATAAGACACATAGTGAGCTTTATACAAACCTAGAATTTGATATTTCACTATTAGGGTGTCATAGGCCTACCAAATATAACCCAAAAAATCTAGACCGCCAATAAAATAGACTTGGAAGTGGACAACAGCATCATAAGTGGACAATAGTACTAGAAAGTAGACCATAGTTTCAAGTAGTAGGGTGTCCTGAGTTTGGTTCTCTTGTCTAATCTAGAAACAAAGTTTTGGGTATTATTTATGATAGTATTCCATCCCTACACAACCATTTCTAGACCCTTCATCATCCATTTCATCCTAGAATAAGCTAATTTTGATTTCTTTACAATTCTTACTATTTTTAGAAAAGGTAAAATACATATCTATTTACACAAATTAGTATTTCAATTGAGACATATTTATTTATTGATTTACATTTACTCAAACCTTTATTTTCTTAGGAATTAAACACTTAATTCCCAAAAATAATAAAACATAATTGATATTATGCTCTACTTCTACATACTACCATCTACAACATTCCTAAGCTCAGATTACCCAAATTTTTAGTCTAAAGCTCATTTAAATAACTCAATTCCACTATCATATTAGCTTCACTTACACTAGCACTAACACTTAGGTGGGGAAAAATACATCAAGCTTGATCCATCCTCAGAGTAATGGTATGTAGGCTACTCTCATCATAGTGGGGTGTTGAGGATGTCAGCCTACCCCACTAATAAACACACTTTTTAACTTGTATCAATTGGATGTCATAGCAACATTAAGGATTAGGGTTTGCTGACAAAATCAATCATAAGAATTAATATATAGGTTTTTAAAACACATGCACATAGGAATAGACCTCACAAATCTAGACACAAGTGTACTTAGAACCTCAAGATAGTCTTGCATAGAGGACACTACCACCAATATAGGGACACTACCACCACATTTCCAATAATGGCACTACTTTCCAATTAGGGCACTATTGTCCAAGAGGGGTTCTGACACTAGTATCCTATTTGTGACACTCAAAGAAACTTCTACCTCAATTTACATCCTCTAGTTCATCTATCTCAATTGCTTTCCAACTAATTTCTTACTTGCACTATTTATTAATATTTTCAAAAAGTTCAAAGTTAGTCAATTTTTTAACAAATTAGTGCCTTTATTTATTGCATATTATTACCCTAATTTAGTATACTTAATAATTTAACATGGGATTAATACTTTATAAGTATTAAAAGGTTCAAACATTTGGTGAACCTGACTTAATGCAAACATTCCTCAAACCCTAACCCTATATGTTCTTAGGGTTTATATCCTTTTTGTTTATATGCTCAGATATTAGATCTAAAATATTATATTTGTTTCAATATTTGATTTTTGTAATATTTCCTAGATTAAATTTCTATAAACATTCAAAATATACAATGATTTATTTTCCTACTCCCTAAACTACAATGGAAGAACTAAACAAATGATTTGATGAAATTGATAAAAGACAATCATAAGTTTTTGTTTCCAAACATTTAGATACATAATATGACCTTATCAATATTATGCATGAAGAACTTCAAAAATCAAGCAATGGTCAGTCTTCAACTTCCCCAGCTAATAAAATTATTATACCTATATTGGGGCCAAGTCAAATAGCAAAAAAACCAATTTTAACTCAAAAAATTTCAATGATAGCTACAACTCTTATGGATAGTTCATCCATTCTAGATGTGCAATCCCTTAACCAGGATATTCATACTCTACAAGCTAAGTTATTACATCTTGAGCAGGGATCCACTAGGCTATCACATATCTTGGATTCTTATGTTATTTTACATCTACCTTGACACATCACATAGCGGTAACTCCTTTAACATCCAAATTTGTGGCACATAAGTTTACATTGTATGATGATGAGGGTGACCCAAAACATTGATATTTTCACATGGAATGTTTTAACTACATGTCTAATGATTGGCTCTTCATTAAGTTATTCCCATGTAGGTTAAAGGATTATGCCTTAAATTGGTTTTATGATCTATAAAATCAGGATATTACTGCATTCAACCCATTCATAGACATTTTTTTAGCATACTTATCAATATACATTAGTGATAAGATATCATATGCTCAAGTTTCACAATTGAAACAAAAATTAAATGAGCCTATTATAGAATACGTCTTATAATATAAGACTATATTAGATAAATTAACTATCCGCATAGAATATAAATATATTTAGGACATATTCAAATAGAGTCTTCTACCCATATTACATGAAGCTATCTTGTTTAAGAGGTTTCCAACCTTTATATTTTTATGCCACATAATGAAAGAAACAGAAGTCAAGCTTCTCTCTATGGGAAAACTAAAATATAAAATTCAATCAAAATAAACTATTAAGAGTTATAATAATCCTCCATAAAAGGTAAGGGACACTAAAAATAAGAGTGATCCAATGGCCATAGTTAATGCAACTTCATAGTCATTTCATTGTCTAGTTTTGTCAGCGCCTTCACGTAGAGTTTTTACCAACCTTCTAGAATAACCAATACATATTTTACTATAGCTCTTGTAATGTAATGTTATATCTCTCCCTCCCATAAAATATTTTTATATTAAATGACCTCTTCCAAATAACTATGATTCCAATACATTCTATGAATATCACACG
The DNA here is from genome assembly GCA_037957365.1 of Torreya grandis. Lineage (NCBI taxonomy): Eukaryota > Viridiplantae > Streptophyta > Pinopsida > Cupressales > Taxaceae > Torreya > Torreya grandis. Next base: position 506,741 of record JARHVA010005567.1, on the reverse strand, counting down.
ACACCAAGCCATACAATAAAAAGATGCATTAGCTTGAAACATAAGATATAAGATTTGATTGAAGCTAAGTCATTGAATATATTCTCAAATTTATTTCCAAAGCATACAATAAATGATGTAGGGAGCACTTTAGGTGTTCACTATACATATCAGACACATCCACCACTAGTATCATATCACTCTAATTCAAAGGAGGCACACCCACTACATAATATCATTGGTGTACCACACTATAGCTCTATTTATACCACTCATCACCTTCTCAGACTAGGATATTTTTTATGATGATTCATATGTATATGCACTCTTCATACAAGCATACAAAGATCATCATCATATTCACAGTGTTATGGTTGAACTTGGTCAAGTATTAGCATGTGTAATATCACACTTTTATAGCATTTTGGGTATTTAGAGCAGGATATATCTCTTATATACATAGTTATCAGTGGTTTTAGTGGCCATGTTTAGAGCTCCATTAGGGAGATTATACATCTACTACAAGTTGGACCAACACATATAGCCACTAGATTCTTAGTAGTACCTTGTGTAGGTGTATTTGAGATGTTACTAGATAGGCCATGGATATAGTAACTATGAGCCATCCCATCTATAGTGCATAGATGCATAAAATATATACATGAGAAAAAGGTGGTTATAGTTTAAGGTATTTCTTATGATTATCCTCTACGTATCCCATAGGAATTTATAGCATAGCTACTAGTTATAGCTCCTAGCATAATTTTTATCATTAAAACACAAAATTTAATAGAGAAATTAGTGTAGGTGAGGTCTACTCCTGTAGTCGAAACATGTGTCTATATTATCCTAAAGAAACCATTATTAGAGATACTACAATGTTAGATATATGTTGTAGATTATGAGGGTCTCCTACTCCTCACTTTCTTCTGAGATCAATATTATTGATTTAATGAGGTTTTTAGCATAGGGCACATGTGCCACCTATAACTACTACTAGATGGGTCCCTATGACTCCTATAGTTCATAAGACACCATAGTTATTTACATATATTCCTAATATCACTTCATAGGTAGGGCAAAATATAGATCACTCAATGTAGTAGGTTATAGGGCCATAGTTACCCTTTCATATAGTATGCACAATCACAATTCATGAATTTAACATAGGCCAAATTTATAATGAGTCTCCCATGAGACTCATCAGTTAGTATTTTTCCTCCCTTTTTGCACATACTTTATTTCTCTCTTTCCCCTTGTATATAGTTTCATTTTCATGTTGCTTGTACATATCTTATATCCAAAAAAATATATATAATCTTTAAAAAAACACAAAATTAAAAATTGTATGCATTGTTATGTTTACATTTCTTACATTTTTTAGATACTAAATATGTTATATATCTTAGTATAGTTGGTTTTATCATACATTCATGATTCACTTGTTTTTTTGAGTGCTTTCAGATTGCTACAGGACTCAAGTCCACTACACCAATCTAGATTTGTTATTATATACCCACTAGGGGCATATAAACTGATACATGGGTTCTTTTATTGACAAATTCACCCACTTAGAGGCACCCTATACATAGTTTTGATTGCTAGGTTATATCTTTCCATTCTCTACATCATAGATTTAACATTTTTATATCTTGATATTGATCATGTTACACTTAATTTTTTTGTCTGTTACTACTACTTTTGACTTAGTATATGTACATCTTATCTCTTACACAAATTTATATTACATATTCATGCATACTTTGATTTATATATTTCATATTTTAGATTTGATTGTACCTCTTTTCTTCTTATATTTTATGAAATTTTAATATCCCATTGCTCTTTGGCTATACACCACTTCTATTCATAGTATGTGTTTTGGACATGTGCCTATGTCCTTATGTTTATCTTTTGGGTTGTGTATGTAGACATTTAAACATGTATTTAAATGTGGCTTCATGCCAACTTATTTTTTGCTTACATATTTGGACATTTGAATATGTCCTTGTATGTCTTATTTTCTTAGATTTAGTGACATGTGCCCATGTCCCTTGTATTATGGCCCCTTAGCCTACTTTATGTGCCTCATGTGTGTTGTATGTATGTTTTATTTTATGTTCCATGGCCATGAAACTTGTCCCTTGATTGTTACACACTCTATTTTAGATGCCATGAGGGACCTCATGTATCTCCCTTTCCTACTTGGGTGTTGTGATAGACACCATACCCCATCCCCCTAATTAACTACTCAGTTTGTACTTAGATTTGTTATTATATACATTGTTATATCTATCTTGGCACCCTTGTGAATTATAGACATGACATAAATTTCACATTACAAACTTATGCTCATATTATCTTACATTTTGATGTTATGTATGCACATTATATTATATTATTATGTAGTTGTCATATATGCTCTAGCTAACACACATTTTGTAGAGATTTTTATTTTAAGGATAGTTCTTACATAGGTTCAATAACTCCCCTTAAAAGAGGGGGAATTCATAGGGGTTTGCCACAGAGATCAAGCTCCTATAATGCATTCATATTACATTTTTCAACACCTAGACTCATATCATAGAATAAACTCAAGTAAATACCATGGGAAAATATTGACATAAAGAGCAGTACAATTGTAAAGAAATCAAAGTATAATGACACTAGTGCCCAAATTGGGACACTAGCACCACATATTTAATAATGACACTATTGTCCAAGACATGGTGCTACTATCTACTAGCCTCAATTTTATAAAAACCTAGATTATCTAAAAAAGTATAGTAGTTATAGTATAGGTTTGCATAGGTTTAGTTACAAATTTATAAATTTTACTCAAATTCATACTATTTTAGCCCAAATTCATAATAGTTTACTCAAATTAGGGGCATCATGCATGGCATAACCATTCCCATATTTAGTTTAGATACCTAGATATAGATTATTACAACTCAATCTAAAATCCATATGCTCATATATCAAATTTAGTGGCATATGCATGGCACATTGTTTCCATATGCTCACTTACACACTAGTTGATTAGATGGAATGACAAATTCCATGTCATTCTCTACGTTGTATATATCTGACATCATATTCTAGGTTGCACACTAGTTTCATAGCTTATTCCATTTTTAGTGGTTGGAATTCCTAAGTGGCTTGGAGCTACCTAATATACATGAGTGCCTATAGAGCTGGTATACCCAATTAGATATTTCTAGTTAAATCACATAGTTTTAGTTTTTGATGAATCTACTATACATGGATGGTAAATGATGCATTCATATCCTACTTGAGTTCTTGATCCACCTATATGAAAGCATTAGACACACCATCATTCCAATCTAAGCTATTCAAAAGTCGTGATACACCAAGTAGGGGTGGGCAATGATGGAATCAAAATTGGATTGAGTTATTGAGCCACCCACATAGGAGGGTTGGAAACACTATCAGTCCAATGTAATATATTCACTAATTGATCACTATATACATGCACATGTATAGGTTATCACTAGGTTTATGCATTGGTTCATGTACCCAATGAGGTGTATTCATTATTTTCCTCTCTCTTATCCTTTTACTTAATTTTACTCAATTTTACTTCTTTACTCAATTTAATATTTTATTTTGATATCTCTTAAGTAAGGACTAATTTATGCATATTTCACTTTCAAGACACATATTGGAGCATGATTCACATACTCAAACCTAGTTTCATGAGCTTCACCTCTTAGGTAATTCTAGGTATGCTTATTTTTCCTTTATCCTAGTCATTTCACTTTGCTACATTTATATAATAAATGGGATGTAAATGTAATCACCTAAAAGTGTTATTTGAGTGATAAGAGTGCTACTTGAGACTACCTATCCATATCTTAGCCAAAAACCTATACTAGAACTTATTATCACACTTATTCATCCTTCATATGGGCCATATGCATCCCTAATCATCCCTAAATTAGTCCTAGACCTTCATTTCTTGATCTTGGCCCTTTGTGCCAAGTGTTATACCACTTGGATGCTAGCACCATAATAATTACACTAGTGCCACATGGATCTAGTGTACCAATAATGGTGTTAATGTCTTTTCCCTCTCTTTTTTCACAAATGGATATCTTTCCAAATTTAAAACCTCATAGGTTCATCCTAGACCTATTTTATCACCCTCATAAGCATAAAAATAATTTAAATACATGACTTTTAGCCCTCTAACCTCTAGATATAAATCATATGTAAGATACACATTTAAACTCAAAACAAGTTGTGCATAATTATGGTTATCAATCATTATTTTACCCTACTTTTACATACTACCATCTACAACATTTATAAGCTCAAATTACCTAGATTTCTAGTCTCAAGCTCATTCAAAACACTCAATATTACTATAATATTAGCTTCAATTCAACTTACACCATCACTTAGTTGTGGTTAACTAAATTGATCTTGATCCATCCTCAGAGTATTGGTACTTAGGTAACTCTCATCATAACAAGGTGTTGAGGATGTCTAGCCTACCCCACTAACAAACACACCTTTTAGATTTTATCAATTAGATGCCCTAGCAACATGGAATATTAGGTTTTTATCATAAAATCAATCATAACAAGAAATATACAAGGTTTCATAACTTGTGCATGCAAGAACAAACCTCATAGATCTAGACATATCAGCACCCAGAAGCTTGAGATAGTCTTGCATAGAGGACACTACCACCAATACAAGGGCACTACCATCAAATTTATAATAATGGTGATACTTATCAATTATGTTAATATTTTATAAGAGGGTTTTTGACATTAGGATCATGTTTATGAAACTCAGACCATCTTTTACCTCAGTTTTTAGCCTCTAGATCACCTGTCTTAGTTATTTTATAGTTAATTTCTTACTTTTACTATTTATGACTATTTTTAGAAAGGTCAAAGTTATTCAATTATATAAAAAGTTAGTGGATGTATTTATTAAATATTATTACTTTGATTTACTATACTCAATTGTTTAACAAACATGTGATTTATACTTGCTATGTCCTAAAAGGTTAAAACATGTGTCTCTTTTTTGGGTCCCTTGGCCTTATGTGACATTTAATTTTACATTGTGTGTGGCCCTTGGCCTTATGTGACATTTTATTTTCCATTGTGTTCATAAATTTCCCTTGTGTGACCTTGAGTGTAATTTCATGTATTGTGTGCATCATGGCCATGACATTGTATACTTATGATTAGATAAATCTAGGATTTTTTTGTTGAGTTTGTTAAGTTTTAGGTACCATGATCTATATCATGCACTTCCTTATTTTTGTGTGATTCCATGATCCATATCATTGATATTCCATACATATTTATTATTTAGTGTTTATATCAATGATGGTTATTAATATGTTCCTAATTATTATATATATATATATCTTAACATGACACTTTCATTCTTTACATTTCATGTTTCATATATGCTTTGATAACATATTCATTACTTTCATGACATATTATCCACATGTTACCATGTGTTTTTAATTGATTACATATTTATATATAATTATATGTATCAAATTATTTTCTTTTGAGATGATTAATTCACATGATACCTTGCACACCTCAAAAGGGGAATATATTATTAGGTTTTTCATAGATATTTAAGACTGCATTTATAAAAAAACATATTTTAGGATAGATTACATGATTTACAGAGTTTCTATTGGTTTAGATTATCTATCTGATTTAGATTATGGGAAATATGTTTTTATATTGGAATATATTTAGAGCATATGCACACATTTTACAAGAACATAAGTTACATGTTTTCATATTTTTCAGATTTGGGATAAAATGAGATATAGATGTATAACATTCTATATCATGTTATCATTAGTTGTATTAGATTATGAGGAATGAACATTCTTCAAGCACACACACCATTATAATTTTATTCTTAAGAGCATGGCATATAATAGATTGATGGTTACATATAAAATCTATCAATCCATTTTTAGCAATTGATTCTTAAGCCTAACATAAATTCCCCATTTCATATTGAGATTTAATATCACTTAAATTAGTATGGTTGAGATTATGTGCCCTCAATAGCCTAACACTACTCTTTGAGGGTTGAGGCTTTTATTTTCCTAACCCATGACCTTCACCTTAGTTAAATTCTCTATTAGATCATGATCACCCCCAATTATCCAAATCATTCATTAGGAAGCCCATTTCTCCATTTTCAATAGGAAACATAGTTATCCAATGCTTCAATAGGAAGCATCATTTACATTAATATAAAAAGGGGAAACATGATTCATCCACTTATAGGTGTATTCCTTCTTTGTTATTTAAGTTTTAAAAGTTTCATTTTAGATTACATTTTCATATATGGACATTGAATGTTTCATTTTCTTTATAGTTTTACTTGGATCAAACTACATATTTGGAGTCTCCTCCCAAATATAAAGTGTGTTATACACACTTAGGTATATCTCTTTATCCTTTTACTCTACAATTTATATTTCATTCAATACTAGAATAAAATAGGGGAATTTTTAGCCACTAATATCTAGTATTATAAACTTGGAAATGTCAATATTGACTCATGTTATCCTTACATAACTTGTGTGTACACATATGACTCTTCCATACCCTTATCTCTCATTGACATGTTTTCCATGGATCTGACTTTCTTGAGTTGATATCAATCGCCTATATGAATTCCCTAGTATGTGCATAGCTTGTTCAAAATCATAATCATACTATCTTAAGATCATCAAATTAGTATTCATGTCTTTTAGATGAGATGAGTCCATTAAACTCAAACACCTATGGAATTCAATATTTTTTTGATTTTTTTGAACTTATCCTTACACCAAATAATGGTCAATTTTTAAATTCAAATATTCCTTAAGGGTCAGCCTGTATGTTTTGTATATTGGTTTCATAAGAAAGTACCAAAATAATCCCATATAAATACATAATAGTTATATGAATATTACCTATCTATCACTATCTATCACTCATCAAAGATGTATCTATACACTTTTCCACATTCAAAGGAATTTCCCTATACTTTTTAATTCAGCCATAAATCATAAGGAAAAAGTCCTAGCCTAAGTTTGAAGCACTCAATACAAGTTAAATTTGTCATTTACCAAGATTCAAAATATAGATTACATGGTAGATTCATTAAAGGAGAATAATTACACACATACACCTAATATGGAGAAATACATGTGGTTTGACTTCCCTCTTTGGAGTATTGGATATATAAGCAGTGCTCAACTATTCATTTAAGAATATTTGAGGTTAACTCAACCCACCATTCATCCCCTTTTGTAAGACTAAACCCAGTGTATAAAGTGGGCCTAGGGTTTTAAAGATAATTAGACATGTTTATGGATATTGCACTCATAGTGAGACATGATATCGCACATAGAGACATATTAAAAGTAAGTGTAGAGACTTATGTTAAAATAAAGATGCACAATATACATAGAATAATTTGGTAGAAGATAAATGCTAACATTTAACACAAGTATCCATAGACTAAAGATTCATCCAAGTGCATTTAAATAACCAATTATTGATTTGAGTGACTCTTGATTTAGTTTTCATCTCTTTCTACCACCTGCATTCAATCTCAAACTTACATCAAACAATAAAGATGCTAAGTATCTTGATCCCTGAAAACTTAACATAATTAGTAAGTCTAATTATCCAATCATATTATATATTTTACATTCAAATTAGTGCCATAATTTATATAACCAAAATCAATCCTTAGCTTTATCATGTTTAGTTTCACATAATAAAAATAAGGTAAAATAGAGGGATTTTACTAAAATTAGGTGCCTAAAGAAGTTTAGTTTGAGTTCAACTATTCTAAATAGAATTCCCATCCATGAATGTTTTAAATGCAAATTACCTAAAATTAAAATTACTTTGTTAATTAATTTTACTCTATAATTATCTCAATAATTATTTAAATATGCATATCTTACATAAATAATTATTTCTCATAATTTTGTATTGTGTTTAGATTAGAGTTGTGTATACTATCTATATTGATTATTGGCTTAAAAGAAGATTTTTGTCAGTGATATTTGAAACTAATTTAACATTTCTATATTTTATCACATTCAAATCTTGTTGATGTCCTATCCTTTCTCAATATTTTGAGGTTATTTGTATGACAATTTCTAAAAAGTATATCATGATTAGATAGGATTTTAAGTAGTAAGTAGTGTAGAGTTCACTATAGTGTAATTGTCTTTAGTATAGTTATTCTATTTTGAATTTTAGTGCAATTATCTCCTTTTATAGTTGTTTTATTTTGAATTATTTGTGTTCTTCTCTTTATAAATTATTAATAAGCATTGAATTAGACTATTCCCATGAGTGGTTGTCAGTCAAAAAATATAATTCAATTTATTCCCACATTGGTACTCTCTAAGACCAAATTATAACTTGTGCATTGCGATCACTAAAAAGAAGTCATAAAATGAGATAATGTTCTAAAATCCTCATTATTTTGTGTGTGTGAGTGAAAAATAAATTTAACAAGGACCATGTGAATGTAGATATCAAGTTAATTTAAACTTATTGTTATTTTCCTTGAAAGTTGCAATGTTTTATACACTTTCTTGAGTAGGATCGATGATAATAGGAGGTTTCTCTATTCCTCATCAAATTTATGGGTCATGTCCATACCACTTTTAGTTGTACCTTTATATTTTTAGATTATGATAAATGTTAATAAATGTCATATGAAATAGAGAAACCTTTAAACCTTAGATCATTACTCTTCTACAGTTTTAAAATTAATTAGGCTTATGTAAATATTTTATAATTTATTATTTAACTTAATTATTGTATTTGAATAATTATAACCAAATTTAATGAAAATATATCTATAAATATTAGAGATATTCATTACTTTAATTATGAAACCCATTTATATGTTCATTTTTTTTAATTGGGAACAACTAAATTACATAAGTATTTTTTTTTAATTTGATAAGGTAAACACTTTTGACCAGATATATGAACTAGTATGAGACACACTAGGGGGGTATTCCCCACAACAAAAAGATAAGGCCATATAAAAAATGAACATGAGGGTCTCCACACCCCAAAATGGAGCATGTCAAGAGAGAATAAATGAAAAATATGGAAAACACATAAAAGATGTAAAAAACACAAAGGGAAAAGAAGCTGGAACCACTAGTCTTCAACCAAACTTTAGCAAAAATCCCAAAAATAAACAACCAAAGGAAGACCACTAATAAAATCCTAAATTTTTTGGGTAAAGTAATATACCACCCAAGAACAAAACCTATTGGTTTCCCTTCAGTAGGGATTATCTTCAAGTTAGGATGACCCATATCCCTTGCCTAGAAAAGAGGTCTTTAAGGGTCCATTAGGAACCATTATAATAAGAGAGTGTTCTTATACCCTTAAAAATTCTTCCTTTGATCAATTCCCTTTCTTCTTTAAAGAGACACCAACATCTACATGATACTTAGAAGACCTAGTTTGGGGGGGGGCAAGGGGAACCCCCTTGAGGGGGGGTCAACTGAGGAGATGGATATTTCTTCAAGGGAACTTCCATAAAATAAAGGGATAGGGGTGAAGAGGGGGGCCTCAAAAATATGAGGTGAGATGGGAAGGTAAGGGGCAGAGGACTAGGACCTCTTTCATTAACACTAGTCTTAGTAAAGGATCCAAAGTGAGAGAAAGGCGAGTGATAGAATTTTTCATGATTGTGCCACTTCAAATATGGATCAACCCTTTCTTTCCTTTTCCAAACTTATTGAGGTCATTAGTGAGACTTTGAGGAACACCAAGTGATGTGATGACTAGGGAGGTGTTAATGGAAGAAATAGAAGGGAAGGCCTTCATAATTGATATGTTGGGTCCATGAGCCATGCGAGGAAAGAAAGTTCACTGAAAAGGAGATCAGCTTGGATATATGAATGTAGGTGTAAACTTAAATATAGTTGAGGCCCCCAAGAATCAACATCAATCTTAATAAAGATCCTACTTTATCCATCAAGAGTTTAATGAAACTCTCCTTTATCACTAGATGGATAAAATGGAGATGAATCCACATCAAGCTAGCATTGAGTTAAATCTAATCTGGTGAGAATAAAGGATTTTAAGAGAAAAATAAAATGTTAGATTGGTTTTAAAACCATGGATCAGAGTTAAAAAAATACCTATCATTATATCTTTGGAATTCCACTAAGAAGAAACCAGCCTAAATCAAGGAGAAGGATGGGGGTGATGAAGCACCATGACTTGGAAGCCTAAGTTAAGAGTGAAGAATAATAAACAAATGACCCCAAACATTTTCTAAATAGGGATTTATTTCTAGTATCCACTTCCATCTCAAGTAGTGGGGAATCAAGAATTTATAGCTCAGGATCTAATGTGTCCACCTAAATCTATACATTACATAACATAAGATTCATAATAAAGGTCAAATCAGACAATCAATATGTTTCCACTATAGAGGGGGCTATTAAATCTAAGCCTATGAGGATCCAAGATTTTAAAAATTTAGAGTAGTGGTGGAATGGGTTAAAAGCGTTCTTTCACATGAAATACACCAAATAAGTCATGGGACCTCCATCTACCACATCTAAAAAAATACCTAAAGTAATAAGAGGAGGAATAAGAGGGGGATAGGAGAGATAAATGTCTATGAGGTGTCCTTTTTAAAGTCCCAATTTTGGATTTAGGGTAGCCTGAACAAGAAAAGGAGGACCTCCAAGTAAAACATCATTGGAAATAATATGAACCAAGACATGGGGATTGGAAGATGTTAAGGAAGTTATCTAAAACACCACTAAAAATGGATAGCTATGGATATGAAAATTAGATATCCATGATAAAAAAATTATCCCCACCACCAGTGCCTATTAGGATGAGTAGTGAATGGATAGAGGTTATTGATAGAAGAGGAAATATAGAAATGTCAGTTTGGGTGAGAGGAACAGGGAAGATAAGACCATGTTGGCAAAGAGAATCTTGCTGCAGGTCACAAATTATGGGTAGAGACTCAACAACAATAGCACACATCGGGGAGACAAAATTTTAAGAGAATACACAATGAGGTGCCCATCCTTCATCCTCAGATTGAAACTTAGAATGGCCAAAGTCTTCCATGAGATATTTAACATAGGGACATAATAGGTGGCCATTAAAAGCATGGGTAAGGGATTTGATTTTGAATTTATTTCCATGCATGGTGATCAACATAATTAGGCCACTTATAATAAGTGCATACATGAGTATTATTTCTCTCTTCATTTTTCCCCTTTTATATTATAATCTAAATTAGTTATAGTCTTTAAATACATTTATATTTTAGTACAAGGATTGTAAACCTAATATTCAAAAGTGATGGTTTATCTATGACAAATTATTGAAGTTTAAATGGCAAGCACTCATTGTTTGTGACATGTCCAATTATCAAGTCACATCATGGGAGAGCTTAAATTCTAATAAAATTCCTTAAACCATATGTGAAATCCCTAATATAAACCCATTTTATGAACATTTTTATTAATAATCATTTATTATTTATTTAATATATTATCATTTTTATTCATGTTAGTTACTTTGTTGATCAATATTAGTGAAGATTATAAAAATAAAGAGATTGTGAATCTTGAAAAAAAATTAGAACACTTCTAAGATTATACTTTACAATGAGAATATAAATAAGTTATATTATCTATCTATATTAATAGATCCTTAAAACAATTTTATTTTAAGAATATTAAAACTTGTCATCATATTAAAAGCAAACATTTTTATATGAAATGATATGAGTCTGAGCAAAACATTTAGGAGTAACTCTTGCATAATATTGAATATTAATTTTGTGGGGCATAATTTCATGTCTGTTTCTAAGTAATAGATAATATTATTATAAAAAAATTGAATTCCAAATCCAACTAGTTTAATGGATTCAAAATTCAATTCTTTTCATTCATAAAATATTTAAGTTTGATTCCCAAAATATTAAAAGATTTTAATTACATATTATATGTTTATCAATATATTTATAAAAATATTTGAGATTAGGCCCCAACTAGTTTAATAGGTCTTGACAAAAAAAAATCATATTGAATTCATTATGATTAAGCCATTAATGGGATTCAAACCAAGTGTTTTAGTTATAACTATTAGGTATATTTGTGTTAGTACTCACATGGGTGAGTAAATATTGTAATAGTTAGATAAAAATAAATAATTATGTGAATTGATAACTCACGTAGATACATATATGTGAGAGAATAAAGGAAGGATTAATATTGGGAGAGATTTGAAGATTTGAAGATTAGCCTTAACTCCTATCTTATAGGAGCTCATAGAGATATTTATATTATATTCCTCCATTATATTAGACATCCTGAATATATTATCAATTATGTTGATTATCAGTCTGATGTGAAATATTTTTATGTGTTGAATTTATGAAAATCAAAACCATATTTATTATTTGGTATTAGATTTATGTCTGGTCCATCATTGTAAATGGTTTTAAGATTTTAGATTAGTAATTTATAAAGATTGAATGTCTAGATATGAAGGTGTTGTTTTATTTTTTCATGTGAAAAAGGAGGACATGGTTTTTCTTATCTAACTGAGTGTGGAAAAGGAAGATGTGGATACACTTTTGTATTCAATGCATCACTTGACTTCATGCAAATCTACTTAAAATTTTGGAAAAGTTGGCAGTTAATTCACCATATTCATATTATATTTGTATTATCATATTTTTGAGCTATGAATTAAAACTACTATATATATAAAATTTAACCCAAAACATACTAACATCAAAGGGAGAGATTATGCAAGAAAATAAAAAATAATAAGAATAATCTTACCATTTCCTTGCTCATCTTATCCTCTCTCTAAGAGCTTCAAGTCAATTTTCAAGGATTCTCAATTTTACTTATGGATTTTTATATATGAACTCAAAATTTTAGCATAATGATAGGTTGATGATAAACTAAAATAATAGCATGGATTGATATTTACATGGATGTCTTATGGCTTCATCTATTGGCTTCTAGTTCATGTAGTTAGTTTGGCCATGGAGGAGTGACTTGTTTAAATAGACAAGGGAGGGATATTTTCCAATGAATTAAAAATTCATTAGAAATTTTTACAGAAGAAGACTCTAGAAAAAAGGAGCAAATTTTAAGTAATTTAAAACTCCTTAGAGTTCTCTAGAAATGGAGATTTATAGAAAATGTGGAAGAAGAGGGAAGCTTAAAGAGAGTATAAGCCTCTAGTTTCATTTTAGGACTAATTAAGGATTAGAAGGGGATTAGGTGAGGATTAGGGGATAGGATTGTATGAAATCCTAGGAGTAGGTAGGTAGGTGGGTTATGGGAATTTTAAATTCTTAAATATTAGACAAGTTGGATTAGTTAGTGGATAATGGTGTTTAGGTAAATTAATTGATTTGTGGGATGAGGATAAGGTCAATATATTAATAATAATGGAAAGAGGTATTAGACAAAATACTAGGAGAATTATTGAGGGTGATTTAGATAAAATTAGATGGAATTAGTAATTATTAGATGGAATTAGTGATGTTAGTTTTGAATAATAATAATATCATTGAGGATAAATGAAGTGAGTGAATTTAGGGGTATAAATTTTTACCCTCTTTAAAAGGGAATTATGAGTGGAAGGAGTAATGGTATTTCAAAAAAAAACCATTTCATGGATGAATGTTAGTAGACATGATTCCCCCTCAAGGGGACATGTGGGGAAGAATGAGATAGATGTCCACTTAAAATAATAAAAGAGGGATGGGATGTGATGAATAGATAAGGAGATGGGATGTTAAATGTTGAGATAGATGATGAAAAAGATGAAATCAACATAAGTAGTGAGCTAAAAATTGATGATGCCCATGGAAAAGACATATGTAATGACTGTTCATGGTTGTCAACACATCCTAATGGGGAATAAACTATAACATGATGATGATAAGATATAAAAACACAAGCTTTTGATGTATCCCAAGAAATGATGCATGTAAGGGAGGGATGCAAGCAAAGATAAGACAATTATTTGATAATATTAATGATGAGTGTATCTCAAAGCTAAAGTTGAGTGATATGATGATAAAGATGAGAGAGAATAAATGAAATGATTGAGTGACCAAAAGAGGAAGGGGAATAATTGGGTTACATGGAAATTAATCAATGAGCCACAATATTATTATATCCCTAGCAAAGACACATGCCAAGGAGCAAGAGATGATAATAAAGTTATGGTTCTAGTTATTCCCCAATCAAAGGAGGAAACCATAAACTTTAAATGATGAATTTATCAATAAATGATAATGGAAGAAAATATGTATGTTATCAGGCCCAATCAATAGCTGTAGATAATTGATGAAAAGATTAGGTTGATGATTGTGAGGATGGTGATTGATGAATAGATTGATTGATGAATGATTGATATTACAGCTCAAGGATATAACTGATGCAAGACTTAAGGATGATGAAAGAAAAGATAGATGTTATAAAAAAATATGGAGAAAGAAGAGAGATTGTTTGAGTTGACCTTAGACATGATAAGTGACTAAGCATTGCCTACATAGTCTAAAAATACCTCAGGCCAATGTAGTTCAGACTACATGATGGATGAAAATTATTGTTAGACATATTATTATTTAGGTATGATGGTGATTAAATTGGGAAGTTTATGATAGATTATTGGCTAAAGGACATAGATAGGATGATAAATGACTTAGAGTAATGATTAGATATTACAGGAGTGGATTGGGATGATTGACTTGATGATAGAGGACTAGGGTAAGTGCTTAGATATGGAATGTTAGATGTTATAAAAGGTGATAGAAGATAATAGAAATGATGATTATAGTCCATTATCAATCCATAATTATTTTAATAAGGCTCATCATATTCTAAGTAATCTAATAAATATATCACCTGGTAGGATGCCCCTTAACATAATTATGATTAAGAAGACATGGTGCCATAATGCATGAAAGGCAAAAAATAATGAACTCTGCATCATTAAGTGCACCCAAAAAAATCATTTTAACTTTTGGTGTCATCATATCATCCTCATTAATTACCCAATAGCCAAAAATATATATGATTCAAGGCTAAAAAGAAACATAGACAAACAAATGAAACATTATACAATCATACAATATAAACAACACAAAGCAAACAAGTAACACACACAAGTATTTACATGTAGTGTCATCGTGTCTTATCTAAGTGTCTTGATGAGAGTTGATAGAAGGAGTGATCATATGATGAGTTAGACTAGGTTGGTCATGATGATTATGATGTGATTATGGATTAAGGATAGGAACTTGGATAAGGTATGGACTTGGAATAGACTACGGACTTGGATTAAGATAAGGATTTGGATAATGATATGGATTTGGATTAGATTATGTACTTGGATTAGGATAAGGATTGGATAAGAATTAGACAAGGGATTGGGATTAGGATAAGGCTAATAAAGACATAGGGAAAGATGACTAGGATATTGGGACATATGATAAGATGACATAAGCCAAGACAACTTAGATGTTTTGGGATTTTTTGGATTTTATAATTTTTTGAATTTTTTCCATATTTCAATTTTTAGGTATTTTTAGAATATGTATGTATACTATACAAATGGGGTTACTAGAAAATAGAATACTGAGACTAGTAACCAAGATAAGGATGAATGTAATAATGGATGGAATGATAAAAGGATGAGGGTGATGTAGAAAAAGGGATGAGGACCAAGGAAGAATGGTCTAAGGATTGCTAATGACTACATCATGAAAGAATCAGATATTTAGTTTCCTGAGTGCCCATTGGATGATATGCCAAGATTATTCCAAAACATTTCTCAAGATACCTTCCACATCCTTATGATGGTCAAGATGGGAAGGAATTATCAACACAATATGATGCATGATATGATGGAAAATGATGCATAAGAACAATGGAAAAATGGATATGACATGGATGGGAATGACAAAGGAGGGATTGGATTTGTCCCCAAATGTTAAGGTATAATGCAGATAATAGATTATTTTATGATGATAATGAAGATTATTTTTCATCATGTTAATTTCCCAAGGTACCAGAAGACTAGTTTTCACCATTGGATGAATGATTTTATTTTATTTTTAACTTTTTATTATATTTTTTTATGGCATCTCAATTTATTAGTCATGGGTGTGAGATGCAAGAAATGTTGTCACTTTCATGCTCTTTTTCCAACACCTATTCTAGAGAGATGTGATGTTAGGATCATGTTTTCACTAGATGTATTAATATCTTTGTCATCTTCATTGATTCTTAATTTGGACCCCTCTAGATATCTAAAACAAGTGTCTTCATCACCCCTATAAGAGATAATGTTTCCCAGGTGGGTGATGTGAGGTATGGATTGACTTACATCTTGATGTTGATGGGGGAATAATGGATTGGAATGGATGATATCACTTTATGGGTTGTGGCAGCATGATAGGAAGATGTGATGGTTGTTTAAGGATTAGGATTAGCAGTCACACACATCATAGGAGATGTTAGATAATCCACATTTATTTGGTGCCTATTATAATCTTAATTTTCACCTTGGAGAGGGTTATTCAAAATCTCTCTAATTAAGAAATATGATGGAAATAACCCCAAGTTGTGGGATACCTATAGTGGGGTTGAACCTCTGGAGTAGGTCAGTTTCTTCTTTGATGCTCACCTAAACTAATGTTAAGCTTATATGCTTCATGGGGAAAATGGTTAGAAAGGGGATAATGGATCCTAATAAAGTTAACTAGGTGATGCACCAAAATTAAAATGGAAACTCCAATAATCTTGAACCCACACTAGATCAGCAAAAGATAATACTAGTTCACACAATCTCAAGATCAAGCTACTTACATAAGTATTTCATTGAAAAGGTTCAGAGTAGAACACTAATCTAAACATATAAATAACATTGAAAAATCCCTAAACAAGTTCATAAAGGAAGATAATGGATGAGGAATATTCTCCTTCACATAATGCCATCATGCACAACTCACAAAACTAGATCCAAAGTAAGATATAGGTAAATAAATTCCTTACTGCATCAAGAGGTAGTTCTTACAAATACTTGACAGGATCGAACCTAATCAAGTTGAGCATAATTTAAAATATCTCAAGGAAATTCCCTATCCCTTTCAAAGATAAAAAGTCTAAAATCTAAAAACCTTTAAAAAAGAGAAGAGAATGGGATAATATAGGAAAAGGGGAAAAGGGAGAAGAGGGAGCATGTTTTGAGAATAATTAATGAGATGTCAAATTTTAAATCATGCTCCATTACTCTTTTGTCCTATTAGGATGAAATCCATCATATTCAAGGTATCTTACCTTTTTCCTAATAGCCTTTGAGTAATATACTAGAATACAAGAGTTTTTCCAAAGATGGCGAGTCATGATCCTATTCATGAAAGGGACCCTTAGGCACGCTTCCAACCACTAGATATCTATCTCTAATTTTCTATGCCATCTCTCACTTGACTTCTTATGTATAAGGATGAAATACTAATATTTATGAACTTGAATAATCCTTTATTATGTTTTCTTTGGGAAGATATATATTGGGAGCATGGCTTGGGATGTTTCTTCATTGATTACCAATAGCTACCACTTGCTTTGAGAACTGGACCTAGGTTTACTATAAAGGAAAACCAATCTAAGATTATTGGTTTTCTTATATTCCATATAGGTACAACATCTTTCTTGATGCCAAGTCTGATTTAGCCACCAAATTTTTGACCTTTGACCCATGTTAAGTCTAAAATACCTAATATATCTCTATAGAGCCCTAATGGTAATGCTTGGTCCTTTATTTATGAATTCTAGTCCAACTCAGATCATATTTGAGCTTGATTATATATATATATATATATATATTTCCACTAGCTTAGGTCAAATTATTTAGTTTTATTGAGTTGAGTTACTCCATCAACCCTAGTCAAAAATGTCCTATCTCTATCCTTTGTTCATTGGATATCAACAATCTGACTCAAATCATTAACCCTTTAACTCAAATTTCTCTATTGAATTTGTCAAGTATGAACAAACATGATCCCTTGTTCAAACTTGTTTGAGCTTACGAGATGTGAAACATGTGCATTAATCCTTAGGATCTTATTATCAATTTGTTAGTTCACATGCTTACACCATGTGGTGGCCTCTTAAGCTCTCTGACTATTTAACCCATCTCACACCATTGGATCAAGATGTACTATCAAACAAGTACCATTGATCTTACTAAGACCCACTAATTGAAATCCAAAAAATAGTTCATGATCTTAAATTTCATGGTCTATAAGATGTCATTTGACATTCACATGATCATCATTGATGTTTGCACAACCATCAAATTTAATCTCAATAGGATTTGTTTTTTTGAGCTTAAACTTAATGTTAGTGTGAATGTCTTAATACATAGGTCCAAATTTGAAGATTTATATCTTGATCCAAAAATCTCACATGGGCTTTAAAATTTCTAAGGATGTTCCTAGCATGTATATCTACATTTTCACTTGATCCAATAGTTACACGAGGATTATGGTTGAAGATATTAAATGCACAAGTTGGCTAGTCCATTTTCTTTTCCATGACATCCTAGTGATGATCTGATCCTCAAATCTTGTATAATTCAATATCTAACCAATATTTCAAGGTTATGATGGATTTTTATGGTTTGTTCAACCTGGTCCATGATTTTGAATGCTCGATACATCATGAGAACCTGCTCAGATTCTTCTATTTTCTAATCTTAGACCTATTTCAAATCCTTTGATCCACTAGTTCTACATGAACTCTACTCATATTTTCAAAGCTTGGTATGTGGGACAAAAATGGCCAAAATCTTTGGTAACTCATAGGGGTTACATGCCTATCTATGTAGAAGAACCCAGACCATGTTGCCTTGTCTATTCCATTAGGCATAGAGTCATAAGTCTCTACAATTGATCTATTCTAAAACTTGATCCAAGGCTGATCCTTTTTAAAACCTCTATTGAAGCAAAAGGACTAAAATAAATAAGACAAAAAAATAAATCAAAATAAGTGTACATAGGCACTTATAGGAAAGAAAGAGCAGCTAACCTACTAAAACAATGTGCACAAAGGCACTTAGAGGAAATCATAAAAATTAATCTGATATATACAAGACCTTTTCAAAATTGAACCTCCTAGATCAAAAGGAAAAGTCCTTAAGTCACCTTTATGTGATGAGCAAAGATGTGAAACCAGCTACTTTTAGGAATGATGAGTTGGAGATGGAGTATGAGGTATGATGGATGGTTTTAGGAATGGAGGGAACCTTCTTGCAACTTGGAAGATTGAGAATGGTTGAATCATGAAGAAACTCCTATAGGGAAACTAAATTGAGTTGGGAAATGGAAGGAACATCATCTTGATCAGCTATATCTTGAGATTTTTCTTCTTCACTTGTTCTCCTCAAGATGGGTTTCTTCTCAAGGAAGGGTAGGATGAAAGGTTGAGGCTACTTGGATTGGTTTTCTTAATTTCCCCACCTCACTAATCTATCTATTCACCATTGGATTAAAGTCTTCAATTCATATAAATCATCATTTATAGCACCATATTGAACTTCTTTTCCAATAGACATCCACTTAGCTATCAACATTTAACTGACTTCCTCATCTTTTATATGAGATGAAAATGAATCACATCAAATTATCTATCCCATTTTCTCATCACCTCTTCTAATTTTAGCATATTTAGCTTGAATTATAACAAGGATGTGGTAGCAAAAATATAGTTTTGACATGGTTGGATAGAGGGGTAAGTAGGTTGATATGAAGGATAGATAGGTTCATTTTAGGGGTCATAAGAATGATTAGATTATTGATTAGGGTCATAATAAGGTTTTTAGTCTTCATTTGGTTGATGATATGGCTCACCAACCTGACTAAGATAGAATTCTATCCTAAATCCAACCATAGAGGCTATTAAAAGAGACTAAATAAAAATAAAACTTGCTTGACGGCTTACCTAGATTTCTATAACTAGTTAAAATCTTGGAGTCACCATTGATGTTTTTAGAATGCCTTCAAAGGCTGATATGTAGAAGGATAACATCAAAAATCCTTCTATTTCTTTGAACCTTAGTCCCATTGGGCATGCCAAAAACATCAAAAATCCTTCTATTTCTTTAGGCTCTCTCCAATTTATCTATATAATGGGAACAACCCCAGGCTATGGGTCACCTATAGTGGGGTTAAACCTCTAAAGTAAGATAACTTCCTCTTTGATGCTCACCTAAACTAATGCTAATCCTAATTATTCATAAGGAAAGGGGTTAGAAAGGGGATAAGGGCTCCTAATAAAGTTAACTAGGTGATGCACCAAACTTAAAATGAAAACTCCCATAAGTTTGAACTCACACTAGATCAATAGAAGACAATACTAGCACACATAATCTCAAGATCAAGCAACTTGCATAATTATTTCATAGAAGAGGTTCAGAGTATAACACTACTCTATACCTACAAGAAGCATTGAAAACTCCCTAAAAGGGTTAGAAAGGAGGACAATGGATAAAGAAGATTTTATTTTACACAATGCCATCATTCACAACTTATAAAACCATATCTAAAACAAGAGATAAGTAAAGAAAGTCCTTATTGCATCAAGAGATAGTCCTTATAAATACTTGATAGGATCGATCCTAATAAAGCTAAGCATACTTTGCAATATCTAAAGGAAACTCCCTATCCCTTAGAAGAATAAAAAGTCTAAAATCTAAGAACCTTTACAAAAGAGAAGAGAATGGGATAATATAAGAGAAGGGGAGAAGGGAGAAGAGGGATCATGTTTTGAAAATAATTAGTGAGCTATTAAATTTTAAGGGATGCTTCATCATCCTTTAGTCTAATCAAGACAATCTATCATGGATAAGTTAGAAGATGAGTTTTACCAAAGATGGTAAGTCATGATCTTATTCATGAAAGGGACCCTTAGGCATGCTTCCAACCACTAGATCTCTATCTCTAATTTTTTATTCCATCTCTCACTTGACTACTTATGTATAAGGACAAAATTCTAATAACTTTGAACCTATCTAAGCTTTGATTATGTCTTCTTTGGGTGGCTATCTATCGAGAGGATGGCTCAGGATGTTCCTTCATTGATTACACATAGATTCTTTTTACTATGAGAACTAGACCTAGGTTTACTATAGTGGAAAACCAATCTAAGATTATTGGTTTTCTTATAGTCCATATAGGTATGACATCCTACTCGATACATAGTCCAATTTAGCCACCAACTTACTAGCCTTTGATCTATGTTAGGTCTAAAAGACCCAATCTATCTCTATAAAGCCCTGATAATAATGCTTGGTCCTTTGTTTATGCATTTTGGTCAAAATTAAATCATATTTGATCTTGGTTTTATATATTTCCCCCAACTTGGGTTGATTTATTTGGTTTTCCTGAGTCAAGATGCTCCATCAACCCTAGTCTAAAATATCCAAGCTTGATCTTTTGTTCATTGGCTATCAATAATCTAACTTAGATCATTAACCCTTTGACTCGAGTCACTTTGTTAGATTTTCTAGGTACAAAAAAATGTGAGCCCTTAGATCTATCTTTGAATTGTCAACCTTATCTAAGATTATGCCACATGACAAATGCATGTTAATCCTTAGGATCCTATTTTTAGTCTATCAATTCACATGCTTATGCCATATGGTGGCCTCTTAATCTCTCTAACTATTTGACCCATCTTGTACCATTGGATTGAGAAGTACAATCAATCAAGGACCATTAATCTTACCAAGATCCACTATTTAAAATCTAATAGCTAGTTTATAATCTTAATTTGATGGTCTATGGGATGTCATTTGACATTCATGTGATCATTATTAACCTTTGTGTGACTATCATTTATATTTGTACAATCATCAATTTTAAGTGCAATAGGATTTATTTTGCTCAAGATTAAACTTGATGTTAGTGTGAATGTCTTACTACATAGGTCTAAATTTGAAGATTTATATTTTGAGCTAGAAATCTCATGTGGGACCAAAAAAAATTGAAGATGTTCCTAGCATATAGATATACATTTTTTCTTGATCTACTAGTCTCACAAGGCTTCTAGCTGAAGATATTAAATGCACAAGTTGGTTAGTCTATTTACTTCTCTATGATGTCTTGGTGATGGTCTGATCATCAAAGCTTTCATAATTTAATCTTTGACCAATATTTCAAGGTTATAATGGATTATTATAGTTTTTTCAACTTGTTCCATGATTTTTAATGCTTAGGACATCATGAGAACCTACTTAGATTCCTCTATTTTATAATCTTGAACCTATTTTAAAGCCTTTGATCCACTAGTTCCATGTGAACTCTACTCAACTTCTCAAAGCTTGTTATGTGGACTAAAAATAGCCAACATGCTCAATTTTCCCCCTTAGAGAGGTTTCTTTAGGTTTTCTCCAATTGAGGTATATGATGGGAATAACCCCAGGATGGGGGTCGCCTATAGTGGGGCTGAACCTCTAGAGTAGGTCAGCTTCCTCTTTGATGCTCACCTAAACTAATGTTAATCCTAACACTTTATGGGGAAAAGGGTTAGAAAAGGGATAAGGGATTTTAATAAATTTAACTATGTGATGCACCAAAATTAAAAGGAAAACTCCCATAAGCTTGAACCCACACGAGATCGATAGAAGATAATATCGACTCACACAATCTCAAGATCAAGCTATTTGCATAAGTATTACATAGAAGAGGTTCAGAGTAGAACACTAATCTACCAGCATTAAAAAATCATTAAACAAGGTTATAAATAAGGATAATATATGAGGAATATTCTCCTTCACACAATGTCATCATGCATAACTCACAAAACTAGATCCAAAGTAAGAGATAGGTAAAGAAAGTCCTTATTGCATTAAGAGGTAGTTTTTAAAAATACTTGATAGAGTCAAGCCTAATCAAGCTGAGAATACTTTAAAATATCTTAAGTAAATTCCCTATCCCTTAGAAAGATAAAACTTCTAAAATCTAAGAACCTTTACAAAAGAGAAGAGAATGGGATAATATAGGAAAATGGGAGAAGGGAGAAGAGGGAGAATGTTTCAAGAATAATTAATGAACTACCAAATTTTAAGGGATTGTCCACCACACTTTGCTCTAATCAAGGTATAATCCATCATGGATAAGGTATCCTACCTTTTTCCCAATATCCTTGGAGTAATATACTATAATACAAGAGTTTTTCCAAAGATGGTGAGTCATGATCCTATTCATGAAAGGGATCCTTAGGCACGCTTCCAACCACCAGATCTCTATCTTTGATTTTCTACACCATCTCTTGATTGACTATTTATATATAAAGATAAAATCCTCATATCTTTGAACCTAAATAATTTTTGATTATGTATGTTTTGGGTGGTTATTTATTGAGAGCATGGCTTGGGACATTCCTTCATTGATTACACATAGTTGCCCCTTGATTTGAGAATTAGACCTAGGTTTACTATAGAGGAAAACCAATTTAATATTATTTTTTTTCCTATAGTCCATATAGGTATGAGATAATTCTCAATGCTTGGTCTAATTTAGACACTAACTTACTAACCTTTGATCTATGATAGGTCTAAAATACCTAATCTATCTCTGTAGATCCATGACAGTAATGCTTGGTCCTTTGTTTATACATTATAGTACAATTCAACTCATATTTGAGATTAGTTCTATATATTTCCACCATCTCAATTTTATTTATTTAGTTTTCCTAAGTCAAGCTACTCCATTGAACCTAGTCAAAAATGTCCTAGCTCAATCCTTTGTTCATTGGCTGTCGATAATCTAACTCAGATCATTGACCCTTTGACTTGACTTGCTCTATTGGGTTTTCTAGGTATGATAAAAATATGAGTCCTTAGATCTATATTTTAATTTTAAATCTTATCTAAGCTTATACCACATGTCAAATGTCCATTAATCCTTAGGATCTTATTATCAATCTATTAGTTCATACACTTACACCAAATGGTGGCTTCTCATACTCTCTGAATGTTTAACCAATCTTACACCATTAGATTGATATGTATGATCAAGAGAGTACCATTGATCTTATTGGGACCCACTACTTTAAATCTAACAACTAGTTCATGATCTTAAATTTGATAGTCTATGGGATGTCATTTGACATTTGTGTAACCATCAAATTTAAAATCAATAGGATTTTTTTTGCTCGAGCTTAAACTTGACATTAGCACAAACATCTTTTTTCACAGGTATAACTTTGAAGATTTATATCTTGATCCAAAAAGCTTTTGTGGGCCTAAAAAATTTTGAGGATGTTCTTGGCATGTAGATATAAATTTTCACTTGATTCGCTGGTCATGCAAGACTTTTGGTTGAAGATATTAAATGAATAAATTGGATAGTCCATTTACTTATCCTTAACATCTTGGTGATGATTTGATCCTAAAATATTGCATAATTCATTATTTAACCAATATTTTGAAGTTGTGATGGATTCTTATGGTTTTACAACCTGGTCCATGCTTCTGAATGCTTGGAAAATCATGAGAACCTACTCAGATTCCTCTATTTTACAATCTTGGACCTATTTCAAAGCCTTTAATCCACTAGTTCCACATGAACTCTACTTAAATTTTTAAAACTTGGTATATGGGCCAAAAATGGCCAAAATCTTTGGTGACTCATAGGGGTTACATACATATCTATGTAAAATAACCCAGACCATGTTTCCTTGTCTAGTCTATTGGACATGGATTCATAAGTCTCTACAATTTATCTAGTTTGAAACTTGATCCAAGGTTGACTCTTTCTATAACCTCTCTTAAATCAAAAGTACAAAAATAAACAAGACAAAATCAAAAAATCAAAACAAGTGCATGCAGGCACTTGCTGGAAGGAAAGAGCATCTAACCTACTAAACAAAATGTGTATAAAGGCACTTAGAGGAAATCATAAAAGTTACTCTAATATATACAAGACCTTTTCCAAACTGATCCTCTTGGATCAAAAGGAAAACTCCTTAAGTCACCTCAATGTGATGAGCAAAGATGTGAAACCAACTACTTTTTAGACCTTTGGTTTGTTTAACTTAGCTACTTCATGATTGTCAATCCTTTTGGCATGCTCTCCAAGAAATAAAGTGGGATTAATATGTCTCCAATGTAAACATATTCTTCCTCTAGTTTAAGACTTTCTTCGTGATGGACTATAGGAGCACTTACAACATTCTCACCTGATGGCACTTTTCTACGTGAAAGATGACTATCTTGTTCTAAGGAAAAGAGCCCCATTTCCTCCTAATAAGTATCTTATTCTTGATTACTTAGGTCAATGCCAACCTTGGCACCATCTTTTTTATTCTCTTAAGGGATAATAGGTTCATGTTTAGCTATAACCTACTCAGTTGTTGCATAGTTACCTCTCTCCTTAACAAGACTCAATCCATGAGAATTAGATTGATCTCCTTCTCCATTCATGAAGAAATTAAGTTCATCTACCCATTCAAGGATCAATTCATCATGTCTCTCTTGTGATAAACCTAATTTATCTTATTCTAGGAGGCTTCCAACCTCTATAACTTCATGTTGATGTTCACCTTCATGTGATAGAGAGATCACATGATTGCCAATCAGGTCCATTTCTACCATGGTACAATGCTACCATACATGATCAATATCTTCTCCTTCACCTTGGCCTATTATTTTAGCTTGCATTCCTCCACTAAGACAATCTTTCTCATCATCCTTGAAGACAAATTTGTTTCCTTCTTAACAAAGAGGAGTACCAAGAAATATTTTCTCATCATATAGGCTAGATACATTATCCTCATAGCCTTCTTGAGGCTCTTTTGTAGATATAATTTCCTCATATATCCTGTATAGAATAGGTCCTTCACAAATGGAGATGATGGGAGGGAAAGAAACTTCATGGATAGTTCCAACCTGAAGGGTAGATGAAGGACTTGAGGTTTATTTTGAATCGACCTCTACACACTTATCTATGGCTTGAATTTGGATAGTCATTTGAGAAGTTTCTTTCTCAAGGATAGGCATGACATAATCAAGGGTATTGGTCCAAGATGGTCTCAATGATGGAATGCTTTGAGACTCTTGAGGAAGAATGGGTGCAGTTGCATAGTCATGGGAGGCTGATGAGTTGGAGATGGAGTATAAGGTATAATGGATGGTTCATGGATGTTTCTAGGAATGGAGGGAACCTTATTACAACTTGGAAATTTGAGAATGGTTGACTCATGAAGAAATTCCTATAGGGAAAGCAAATTAAATTGGGAAATGGAAGGAACATCTTCTTGATCATCTATAGCTTGATCATTTTCCTCTTCAATTTTTCTCCTCAAGATGGGTTTATTCTCAAGGGAGGGTGGGATGAAAGGTTGAGGCTACTTGGACTAGTTTTAAAAAAATTCCCAACTCACTAATCTATTTATCCACCATTAGATTAAATTCTTCATTTCATATAAATCATCATTGATAGCACCATATTGAACTTCTTTTCTAATAGGCATCCACTTACCTATCAACATTTTAACTAACTTCCTCATCCTTTCTATGAGATGAAAAGTGATCTCATCAATTTCTCTATCCCATTTTATAATCACCTATTTTGATTTTAGCATATTTAGCTTGAATGCCAACAAGGATGTGGTAGAAAAAACATAGTTTTGACATGGTTGGATAAAGGGGTAAGTATGTTGATATAAAAGATAGATAGGTTTATTATAGGTGTTATAATATTGATTATATTGTTAGTAAGGGTCATAATAAGGTTTATAGTCTTCATTTGGTTAATGATATGGCTCACCAACCTGACTAAGATATAATTTTTCCCTAAATCTAGCCATATAGACTCATAAAAGAGACCAAATAAAGATAAAACTTACTTGAAGTCTTACCTGGAATGCTATAACTAGTTAAAATCTTAGAGTTACCATTGATGTTTGTAGAATGCCTCCAAAGGCTAATATGTAGAAACACAACATCAAAAATCCTTCTACAACTTTGGTCCTTAATCCCATCAAGCATGCCAAAAAATATTATAGGCTCATCTTTCACCCATAGAGAAGATTCTTCAGGCTCTCTCCAATTGAGCTATATGATGAGAACAACCCTAGGCTATGGGTCACCTATAGTGGGTTAAACCTCTGTAGTAAGCCAACTTCCTCTTTTATGCTCACATAAACTAATGCTAAGCCTAATGCTTCATGGGGAAAAGGGTTATAAAGGGTATAAGGGATCCTAAGAAAGTTAAATAGATGATGCACCAAACTTAAAAGGGAAACTCCCATAAGCTTGAAACCATATTAGATCAACAGAAGATAATACTAGCTCATACAATCTAAAGATCAATATACTTGCATAAGTATTTCATAGAAGACATTTAGAGTAGAACACTAATCTATACCTACAAGTAGTATTGAAAACTCCCTAAACAAGGTCAAAAAGGAAGACAATGAATGAGTAAGATTCTCCTTCACATAACGCCATCATGCATAATTCACAAAACTAGATCCAAAGCAAGAAATAAGTAAAGAAAGTCCTTATTACATCAAGAGGTAGTTCTTACAAATACTTGATAGGATCAACCCTAATCAAGCTGAGCATACTTTGCAATATCTCAAGGAAAGTCTCTATCCCTCAAAAAGATAAAAATTATAAAATATGAGAACCTTTACAAAAAAGAAGAGAATGCGATAATATATGAGAAGGAGAGAAGGGAGAAGAGGGAGCATGTTTTGAGAACAATTAATGAGCTACCAGCTTTCAAAGGATGTTCCCTCATGATTTACTCCAATTAGGATGTAATCCATCATGGACAAGGTAGTCTTCCTTTTTCCCAATAGCCTTCAAGTAATATACTAGAAGACAAGTTTTTTGCAAAAGATGATGAGTCATGATCCTATTTATGAAAGGAACCCTTAAGCACGCTTCTAACCACCAAATATCTATCTCTAATTTTTTATGCCATCTCTCACTTGATTGTTATATATAATGATGAAATCCTCATATCTTTGAATGTGATTAAGCTTTTATTATGTTTGCTTTGGGCATCTATCTATCAAGAGTATGGGTCAGGACGTTCCTTCATTGATTACACATAGTTTCCCTTTTCTTTGAGAACTAGACCTAGGTTTACTATAGAGGAAAACCAATCTAAGATTATTGGTTTTCCTATAGTCCATATGGGCATGACATCTTGTTTGATGCCTAGTCAAATTTAGCCACCAACTTATTAACCTTTGATCTATATTAGGTCTAAAAGACCTAATCTATCTCTGTAGAGTTCTGATGAAAATGCTTGGTCCTTTTTTATGCATTCTAGTCTAACTCAGATCATATTTGAGCTCGATTTTATATATTTCCACTAGATTAGGTCAATTTATTTGATTTTACCAAGTTGAGATACTCCATTAACCCTAGTTAAGAATTTCCTAGCTTAGTCCTTTATTCATTGGTTATCAACATTTGACTTAGATCATTGACACTTTGACTTGGCTTACTCCATTGCATTTGCTAGGTACAAATAAAAATGAGCCCTTAGATCTATCTTTGAACTATAAACCTTGTTTGAGCTTACGCCACATGTTAAACATACATTAATCCTCAAAATCCTATTGTTACTCTATCATTTCATGTGTTTACACCATTTGGTGGCCTCTTGATCTCTCTAACTATTTCAGCCATCTCATACCATTGGATCAAGATGTATGATTGAGCAAGGATCATTGATCTTATTGGGACCCACTATTTTAAATATAATAACTAGTTCATTATCTTAAATTTGATGGTCTATGGACATCATTTGATGATCGCATGACCATTAAATTTAAGCTCAATAGGATTTATTTTGCTCAAGCTTAAACTTGAGATTAGCATGAATGTCTTACTGCATAGGTCTAACTTTGAATATTTATATCTTGAGCTAGAAAGCTCACATGGGCTTTAAAATTTTTTAGGATGTTCCTAGCATATAAATATACATTTTTTCACTATCCATTGGTTGCAAAGGCTTTTGGTTGATTATATTAAATGCACAAGTTGGCTAGTCCATTTGCTAACATTCTTTATCTAACCAATATTTTGACATTTTAATGGATTCTTAGATTTTGTGAAACCTGGTCCATGATTTTGAATGCTTGGGACATCATGAGAACCTGCTTGTATTCCTCTATTTTACAATCCTAGACATGTTTCAAAGCCTTTAATCCACTAGTTCGACATGAATTATGCTCATATTTTCAAATATTGGTATGTGGGCCAAAAATGGCCAATAGGATTAATTTACACCATTAGAGAGGGTTATTTAGGATCTCTCCAATTGAGCTATCCAATGGGAACAACCCTAGGCTATGGGTCATCTATAGTGGGGTTAAACCTCTAGAGTAGGTTAGCTTCCTCTTTGATGCTCACCTAAACTAATGCTAAGCCTAATTCTTTAGGAGGAAAAGGGTTATAAAGGGGATAAAATCTCCTAATAAATTTAACCAAGTGATGCACCAAACTTAAAAGGGAAACTCCCATAATCTTGAACCCACACTAGATCAGTAGAAAACAATATTGGCTTAGACAATCTCAAGATCAAGCTACTTGCATAAGTATTTCATAGAAGAGGTTCAAAGTAGAACACTAATCTAGACCTTCAAGAATGATTTAAAACTCCATAAACATGGTCATAAAGGACTAAAATGGATGATTAATATTTTCCTTCACATAATTCCATCATGCAAAACTCATAAAACCATATCTAAAGCAAGAGATCAGTAAAGAAAGTCCATGTTACATCAAGAGGTAGTTCTTACAAATACTTGATAGGGTTGAGTCTAATCAAGATAAGCATAATTTAAAATTTCTCAAGGAAATTCCATGTCCTTTAAAAATGTAAAAATTCTAAAATCTAAGAACCTTTATAAAAGAGAAGAGATTGGGATAATATACAAGAAGGGGAGAAGGGAGAAGAGGGTTCATGTTTCAAGAATAATTAATGAGATGCCAACTTTCAAGGGATGCTCCATCACACTTTGGTCCAATCAAGATGTAATCCATCATGGACAAATTAGCATGAATTTTTCCTAATAGCCTCTAAGTAATAGACTAGAAGACAAGATTTTTGCCAAAGATGGCGAGTCATGATCATGTTCATGAAAGGGACCCTTAGGCACACTTCCAACCACCAGATCTCTATCTCTGATTTTCTACGTCATCTCTCACTTAACTTCTTATATATAAGGATGAAATCCTCATATATTTAAACTTGACTAAGATTTTATTATGTCTACTTTGGGTGGCTATCTATCAGAGCATGGCTCGGGATGTTTCTTCATTGATTACACATAGCTACCCTTTTTTTCAAGAATAAGACCTGGGTCTACTATAAAATAAAAACAATCTAAGATTATTGGTTTTCCTATAGTCCATATAGGTACAACATCTTGCTTGATGCCTAGTCTAATTTAGCCACCAACTTACTAACCTTTGATCTATCTTTGTAGAGCCCTAATGGCAATGTTTGTTCCTTTGTTTATGGATTTTGGTCTAACTTGGATCATATTTGAGCTTGGTTCTATATATTTCCACTATCTTGGGTTTATTTATTTAGTTTACCCAAGTTAATCTACTCTATTGACCCTAGTCAAAAATGTCCCATCTTGATCCTTTGTTTATTGGCTTTCAATAATCTAACTTAGATCATTGACTCTTTGACTTAGATTGCTCCATTGGATATGCCAGGTATGAAAAAATATGAGCCCTCAGATCTATATTTAAATTTTCAAAATTATTTGAGCTTATGACATGTGTCAAACATTCATTAATCCTCAAGATCCTACTATCAATCATTAGTTCACTTTCTTACACCACATGGTGGCCTCTTGAGCTCTTTGACTGTTTGACCCATCTTGTAGTGTTGAATAGAGATGTATGAAGAACCTTTGATCTTACTAGGACCCACTATTTGAAATCCAATGGTTATTTCATGATCTTAAATTTTATGGTCTACATTAATTCATTTGATGTTCTCATGACCATCATTAACATTTGTGTGATCATCAAATTTAAGCTCAATAGGATTTGTTTTGTTTGAGCTTAAACTTGATGTAAGTGTGAATGTCTTACTACATAGGTCTAACTTTGAAGATTTATATCTTGATATAGAAATATTTCATGAGCTTGAAATTTTTTAAGATGTTTTTGGCATGTATATCTACATTTTCACTTGATCTTCTAGTCACACAAGGCTTCTGGTTGAATATATGAAATGCACAAATTGGCTAGTCTATTACTTTTCTATGACATCTTGGTGATGATTTGATCCTCAAATATTTCATAATTCATTATCTAACCAATATTTCAAGTTTATAATGTATTATTATATTTTTTTTAACCTGGTCCATGATTTTGAATGCTTGAGACATCATGAGAACCTTCTTAGATTCCTCTATTTTGCAATCCTATACCTATTTCAAAGCCTTTGATCCACTAGTTCCACATGAACTCTGTTCATCTTTTCAAAGCTTAGTATGTGGGCCAAAAATAGCCAACATCTTTGGTAACTCATTAGGTTTGCATGTTTATCTATACAAAAAAACCTAGACCATGCTACCTTCTCTAGTCCATTAGGCATGGAGTCATAAGTATTTATAACTAAGCTAATCTAAAACTTGATCCAAGGTTGACCCTTTTTGAAACATCTATTGAAGAAAAATGACCAAAAGAAATAAAGTAAAACAAGTTCATATAGGTACTTACAAGAAAAAAAGAGAAGCTAACCTCCTAAACAAAATGTGCACAAAGGCACTTAGAGGAAAGCATAAAAATTATTCTAATATATATAAGACTTTTTAAAAATTGATCCTCTTAGATCAAAATGAAAACTCTTTAAGTCACCTTTATGTGATGAGTAAATATGTGAAACTAGATAATTTTTAGACCTATTCTTTATTGAACTCAGCAGCTTCATGATTACCAATCCTTTTGGCATGCCTTCCAATATATGAAGTGGGATAAATATGTCTCCAATGTAGACATATTCTTCCTCTAGTTCAAGACTTGATTGGTGATAGACTATAGGATCACTTGCAAACTTCTCACCTGATGGCACTTTTGTACATGAAGGATGACTATCTTATTATAAGCAAAATAGCTCCAATTCCTTCTAAGAGGTATCTTCTTCTTGATTACTTGGGGAAATTCCAACCTTGTCACCATCCCTACTATTCTCTTGAGGGACAATAGGCTCATATTTAGCTATAACTTTATTAGTTGTTGCATAGTTACCTCTCTCCTTATCAAGAATCAATCTATGAGAATTAGATTGATCTCCTTCATCATCCTTCGATGGTTAGATATATCCATAATGCCATGTGACAAAATATTTTAAGATATCCAAGACTTTTGGACTACATAATTCTTCTTTGATCTAATTATTTGAAGGATTATAGGCCATATTGATAGTGATTTTGACATTATTTTGATTTATGAATTGGATTTAACTTTGGTTATCCCCTAGTGTCTGACATTGGGATTCACTAAAGGAGATTTATTTTGGACTTGATATATGATTATTATTTTGACTTTGACTACCCCTTAGTGCATGATTTTAAGCTTCACTAGGGGAAGACACTTTTGGATTAGGCTGATGATTTGACATTTCTTGATTGTGACTTATGAGATAAAATATTAATTGATCATTATGGATGAATTTTTGAATATGTTCTTGGACCTTTATATTTGTGGCACATATTATATTACTTGGGGAATAATCTAACAATGTATGTTCATGTTTATCCCTATGGAGGGAGGTGATTAAATGATCCTTGATGGGAAGAAATGGATATTATGATGGTTGAAGGTGGGGTAAATGATATAATGAGGTCAATGATTGATGATTGGGTATCATGGTCCTCATATGGGTTTATAGGAGACCCAATTTTGACATCATAGAATTTTTCCTCAAGATCAACAAAAGGATCACTAAGACTAGTTTTCGGATATGCATCTAATGTGATATCAAATTCACTCTAACTATATTCAAAAGATAAACCTTGTAAAAAATTTATTATGACTTCATCATCTTAATTAGGAGAAAAATATATACCAGGTGATTTATTATCATTTGAATTGTAAATATCTTCAAAAGGGTAGGCATAATCATCATTTGTAGCAATATCTATGAGGGATGATGTTTTTGATGAGGAATCTAATTCAAATATTGGTGTTGAATAGGATCCTAATGTAAATAAGACTTGTATTGACTCTAATGTTGATTTTAATGATAGTGTTAGTGATGTTGATGAAGCAATGCTAGTAATAGAGGATTCATTATTTGCAAGTGACCTCTCAACATTAGGTCTTTGATATGATGGGTGAGAGTAAGACGATGGAGGAATAATGGATTCACCAAATATAGGACTATGAAAGGACTCATGAGGAATAGACTCATCTACAATAGAGAATTTTTCAAAGATGGGGGGAATATAGAAGATGGATGTGGTATCTTGACCTTGGCTCAAAAAGGGAAGGGCTTGATCATGATCAGGAATGGCATCTTAGCATTCTTCTTCTTGTTCACCCAAGGATGTTGATGCATCTGATTCATTATCAATTTCAATGTCACCATGATCGATGAGGTCTTGGATGTAGTTTTGGAAATTTTGACATTAATTAATGGTATGCCCCTAGGTATGGTGATATACATAGTATTGGTTAGCTTTATACCAAGAGGGCTTAGGCTTGGTAGGATTAATATGTCATATGGGTGGATAGACCATAATGTCATTGGAAACAAGCTAATGGAAGAGATATCCTAATGATATATGAAGAGGAGTATATGACCTCTCTTCACTTCATGACTAATATGTGGAAGCATTGGGTTTTGGATCAAATGGTTATTGATGTGCTTTGGTTAGTGGACTATTAATATACATGGCCAAGATTAGATTCCCTTTATTAGTATAGGAAGGGGTAGACAACTAGCTATGACTAGTGGATAGAGAGTTTGAATGAGATTGGATGGTGTAAATACTAGGAGTTGACTAATGTGGATGGGTGAAAATTAGAGGTAATATTGGATGGACAGGATCAAAGTCTATAGGACATAGAGTTCTTAGCTCAAGGAGGTGAGAAATAAGTACATCCCTATTGGCCATTAGTCATTATTCAATCAAAGTATTGACCAAATTTGTTTTGGATGTCATAGATGAAGATGAGAGAAAGTACAAATAATGTGGTTCACCATCCCAAATGGGGGATTAAATAGAAAGGTTAGGGAATCAGGATGGGATGTGTAGAACAAACTTAGACAAGGGCTTTCTTTAGTCTAATTTTAAGTTTGAATCAATGATATGAGATGTTGGATGGGATAAGACAATATTTAACTTGACCAATTTATGATGTGAGATAAATTTTCATGGTGTTGATTAGATTCAAATGGATGAGCTATAAAAATATCAAATATTTTATGGGGGCTAGATTAGACTAAGAGACTAATTTCAACTAGGGATTGATTGGATTAAGACTAGATCAAGAATAATATGATCGACTCAAATAGGATGAGATGATTTGAGTGATAGGTTGATAGGATTGTGATTTATGATTTAAACTTGATTAGACACAAATAATCTAATGATGAGGACCCTAATGAGAAGAGTTATTTTCACATGTGGATGAATACTAGAATATGAGTATAGACTAGATGGGATGATTAGTAGAGTCAAGGGGATGATGGGTTTGGATATGATTGGGCTAGGTTAAAAGGATGGTGGATAAGGTGACTAGGAAATACAAGGTCAAGATAAGTGACCTAGTGTCAACTAAGGTAAGTTTTGTGATGGGAAATATGGTTTAGACCAAGAATTTAAGGATGGGTAATACAAGGCAAGATTATGTCGGAATATGGTGACAAAAGGACTAGGATGTGACTAAGATTAATTGTTGATAAGGTGGATTAAGTGATAAATATTATTTTAGGGATGATTAATGAGGTTGGAATATGATGATATGTGATGGAGGGATGACAATACTTGATTAAGGTAAATAATCGATGGGGTATGACTAGCTTTAGGTAGATGAAACTAGACTAGGATAAGATGAGGTAAGCTTAAAAGGACATAGATAAATGTACAAACAAAATATGTTCAAGAGTATGTAGTCAAGGATGTACAAGTATATACAAGATGATGAAAAATGCCTAAATAGTTGTGTATAGGCTTGGGTAGGAGGCTGACTTGGCTCAAAAATAACATTAGTCTAACACTACACTCACCATCAAGTAAACCATAAACATGTCACTACTAAACTACTTTTAGGTGTGTAACTTGATGACTACAATAACTAACAGCTTCATAGGTGAGGTTGTATTCAATGACCTATTATGGAATCTCCTAAACCCTCTCAACCCCATCTACACATGATGGTCACTTGGGAGTTGATACTGACTCTAGTAGCAAGTCACCTGTTACAATTGAAAGGTCTTAAGCTAGGATATATAGGCTCTCTAGAGGAGTCCCTAATATATGTGAAGGTACATGGGGCCCAAATATTTATAAAGTGATATATAATGCTTGGTTTAAAGAATTAACTCTTCCCCTTCATGGATGACTTGCATGGGTTTAACTACTTAGCCTAACGATATTTGTCCTTAATATTTATACTCTACTATAACATAGAGTTTGGTTGAATATACAGTGATTAAATCCATGTCACCAACCCCTAGTGACTATGGAAAGTGTGTGGATGTCAATTCCACATCATGTTTTCCCTCTTAAAATAAAAATGGGAGGGTTTGTTAGTTGTTTTTTATCCTCTAGGAATTGTTGCAAGGATGCAAGGAGGAGAGCATACATCAATGTATCCCTTGGGTGACACAAAATCAAATAAAAATATTTATTAACTAATTAATTTAGATTTGATATATATATATAAGGTATATACAAGATGATTTTTCAAAATGACAAAATATCTTTGACATGTGACCTTAAAGACAAGTGATTAGTAGTTTTAATTGGTAATTTTGGAGGGGTAACTTGTAAAACAAGATATTAGACAAAATATATGACCTATAAGAGAAGATGTTAGCAAGTCAAAATTGTTACTAGCTTTACCCCAATAAGAAACAAAATTTTAATCTAATAAGCCTTAGAAAAACCAATAAAAATAAATCATGATTTGGCTCTATAACTTATTTGGGTGAGGGGGGCACGATGCAGGGTTATGGGGATAGCAACCCCTAGTGGGGTCAAGGGGTAGTTCCCCTTGTGGTATTAATGGGTATCACCCCTTGTAGGGTCAAGTGAAATCACCCCTTGTAGGGTCTGGGGGCAGCAGGGATTGCCCTCAATGCCAAATGTAATTTTGGATTTGTGTAACCCTTAGAATAACTCAAATTTCAATGAAAGTGAATATAAAAATGCACACAAAAAAGGATAATTTGAATGAAAAAAATGAGTGCAAAAATGTAATTTTAGAAGGCAAAACCCCATATACATAGTCAAACTAATGTAATACCACTTCTAGAGAGCACAAACCACAAGTCTTTGGTAATACCACAACTTTAAAAAATGTATTTTTATTAAGGGTTTGTTAAATTTAATTGTAATTGTATAGTTTATGTAAAACTATAGGTGGTTATGCAATACCACAAGTTATGGTACAACTTTTTAGGTTATGATCAGTGGTTATGTAGGTTGTAACTAACCATGATCACATAACTAGGCAATACCACAAGTATATTGTAAATAACGTAAGTAAAAATTCAAGAACATAGATCGAGATCTATGATTTTGTGGCCTTAATAAAAACATGATAAATATAGCATCAAAATGATAAAATGTTTATAAATGTGATTAAAATATTTATAGCATTTTATAGATTACTGATTAATATGCATAAAATAAGAAAGATAAGACTATATAATATTTGTCCTATTGACTCAAAATCAACTATTATTAAATAAAATTACGTATGTGAAATAAAACACTTTTTAAAAAAATGGTTATATAGGGATGTTTATATCAACTTGGGCATCCTTCTTTCCTATAAGTAAGAGACAAATAGAAACACATAAGTTGTTAAAAGACTCATTTATTAATTTGATTTAATGATTTTCAATTAAATGTCAAAATAACCTTTTTCAAAGGAAATATCATGACTTATGTCAATATCATGACTAAATATTAGTGGTTTTTATTGATATCAGACAAATTAAGACTATATTATCACAAAACTATAGTTTACATGTCGAAACCACAATGTGTTAGCAAAATTGCCTTTCACAAATCTACGGTATTATATAAAGTATGAAACCTACCAAACTAATAAGTCATTATCATTCAAGAGGATGGTTAGTGTAAAATTTCTAATCTTATGACAAAATTTATACTACAATACCACAATTTATAAAGAAAAAAACATTCTTGTATGTGAAATTTTGATCAAATTTGAAGTTTGTTCTCATCTAGTTAGTCATACAACCTACCAAAACACTCTTAGTAGGAAAGATAGTTAAATTTGAGGGGTTGTCCCATTGTGGTCACTAATTTATTATCATATTTTTGAGATATGAATTAAAACATAATAACATCAAAGGGAGAGATTATGGAAGCAAATCAGAAATAATAAGCATAATCTTACCATTACCTTTCTCCTCTTATCCTCTCTCCAAGATCTTCAGGTGAATTTTCAAGAATTCTTGACTTTACTTGTGGATTGCTATGGATAGACTCATAATTTTTGCATAATGATAGTTTTATGATAAACTAAAATGATATCATGGATTGATTTTGGCATAGAGGTCTTATGGATTCATCTATTGGTTTCTAGTTCATGTAGTTAGTTTGGCCATGGAGGAGTGGCTTATTTAAATAGACAAGGAGAGATATTTTCCAATGAATTAAAAATTCATTGGAATTTTATAAAGAAGACTCTAGAAAGAAGGAGGAAATTTTAAGGAATTTAAAATTCCTTATAGTTCTCTAAAAATGGATATTTCTATAAAATGTGAAGGATGAGAGAAGCTTCTAGAGAATAGAAGCCTCTATTTTCATATTAGGACTAATTGAAGATTAGAAGGGGATTAGGTGAGGATTAAGTGTTAGGCTTGTAGGAAATCCTAGGATTAGGTAGGTAATTGGGTTATGGGAATTTTAAATTCCCAAATATTAGACAAGTTAGTGGATAATGGTGATTAGGTAAATTAATTGATTTATGGGATGAAGATGAGTTTAATAGATTAATAATAATGGAAATGAGTATTATAAAAAATAATAGGAGGATTAGTAAGGATGATTAATATAAAATTAGGTGGGTTTAGTAATTATTAGATGAAATTAACAATGTTGATTTTGACTAATAATAATAATATTAGTGATGATAAATGAAGCGAGTGAATTTAGGTGTCAATATACACAATGATGTTAACATTGAAAAACTTATCTTGATCTTCCCTTGCATACTACCAGTTCTCTTGTGGCCAAATTTCATGTGAATTCTAGGTATTTTTTGTCATTTTTTGTCCAGTCTTTAATCACCAATATTGTTGTGTCGAACTTGGTCAATAAAATTAATAAGTCTTGTCTTATGCATAAATTTGTTAGTCTATTATTTTATGATCAGGGTAACTAGTTTATTTTTTAATAATCAAAAAGTCATAAGTTAAATGTTTTTTTTAAATGAATATGGTATTTTTTAAATTGTTTAGTTATTTAGGTTTGTTGTCAGTTGAAGTTTACAGTTAAAAAAAATGAATTTATCTTTTATATTAAGTCATGTTAAGTGAATATCTTTATTTTTTTTATTTCTTTTAAAAGATGTGTATGTGAATGTCAAATATGTTGTCAAAAATAAATATTTGGTGTCATTTAAGTTAGTTATCATCTTTTAGTACTTAGAGTCAAAAATATTTGTAAGGATGCATTTTTGGTAGAAACTAATTTTCGATGTTATTATCTTGGTCAAATTTTTAAGATGGATATTCCACTCAAAAAATTTACTAGCCTTAACTTTCATACATGGAAAGTTAAAATTGACATGCAACTAATGAACAAAAACTTGTGGGAAATAGTCATTGGGAAATAAACTCAACACACATGTAAATAAATTACTAGAATGGAATAGTAGAGATGATAAGGCCAAAGCCATCATAGATCTTGAAATTTTAGATTATGAATTACACTATGTAGATTTAGAAAATCCATCCACCTAAATTTGGGACAATTAGAATAAGTTATTTGGTGCTAAAGTGGTGAATGCAAAATTCTCTATAAAGTTACACTTATTCAAATTAAAAATGAGTGAAGGAGCTATTATGTCTAGTCATATAAATGATCTTAGATATCTCATGAGATAGCTAGAAAAATTCAAAGCCTCAATTGATGATGAAGATACAAAAGATATTTTTTTGATTATTTTGACTTCAAAATATAATATTGTTATCTTCAATCTTGGATAAATTTCATCTCAGTCTCTTGAAGATATGATCTCATCACTCCTAATAGAAGAAAAAAGAGCAATATTAGAATATGAAGAAGAAACTATGATGCACTCAAAAAATATTCATAAAAAACAAAAAAAGAATAAGGAAGATGGCAGATGTTATTACTATAATAAAAAATACATACATCTTAGAATTGTAATATTAGAGCTAATGATGTACTTAAGGGAAAAATCAAATCCAATGAAGTTAATGTACTCATAGAATATGAACCAATAATTGAGGAAGAACCAATGAATGATGATAATGGTTATAATTTTAAAGACTTCCTATACTAAGTAAGTATCATATGTAGGAGGATGGAGTACATAGGAGGTTGGAAGACAATCAACATCCTCTCGCCAGCCACTAGCGATGAGGCTACACAATGTTTTAGTGGTATGTTTGTTCACTTTTTTAATTTTTAGTCTTTTCATATTTCCATTATGTGCTCAATAAACCCATACAATAGCATTTGGGAAAGAGACATATTCTAAAAAAACACTTTTTGAGGGTAGGAGAATATTTTAAGGTAAATTTGACATAGATGGTTGACCAAATAGTTCAAGAGTCTAGTAATCTAGAGGATTCAAAATTTAGGAACCCAAGGGATGGGAATGGTCCCACAAAATTTGGATCGATAACTATGCATTTACAAGGGTAAAGAGTGTACCTAGTCTATGTAATGTTTTTAGAGAGAAATGATAGTAGAATATGTTTCTATTTTCTCCCATGTTCTCACTAAGGGGGAATGTTAAGTATATTTGTATTAGTAATCACATAGGTGAGTAAATAATGTAATAGTTAGATAAAAGTAAATAATTATGAGTTGATAACTCATTTAGATAGAGATATGTGAGAGAATAGAGGAAAGAGAAACCTTGGGAGAGATTTATGCATTTGAATATTAGCCTTGACTCTTATCTTATAGGATCTCATAGATCTATTTATATTATATTCCTCCATTGTATTAGACATCCTGAATATATTATCAATTCCGTTGATTATGAGTTTGATGAGAAATATTTTTGTGTTAAATTTATGAAAATTAGAACTAGACTTATTAATAACATCCCTAAAAATAAATTATAAGTTTTAACCCCAAACAATTTAACATCTCCTATAATGATGAAAATTTTAATATTAGACACATCAAATTCATTCTTTATAGGTAAATTATTATTTATATGATAGTTAATCATAATGATAATTTATTTGAGACTTATCTAATTATATTGATTAAAGACCTCTTCTCATAAATATTTATGTAATTAATTTTAATATTATTTTAAAATAAATAAGTTAATTTATTTGATTTTTGAACTCAAATATTTTATTTTTTAGGTGTTTAACCCTTTTTAAATATATTTTTGTGAGGGTTAAAAGGTATAATAACATATACACAAGGATGAATAAAACTATTCTAGAGAAATCTAGTTAATTGAAAACTCAGATAAATGAATATTTTGAATAAAAATATTTAGTTATACTAAATATAGAAATTACACTCAAAATAGTAGTTTGATTACATAAAAATGAAGAAGAGATAATAATTATCTTATCTAAAAATGTTAAATAAGATCTACAAAGTATAAAGGTGGAAATAGGTAGGGACAAGACCAAGATCCAGTCATCATATTCTAGAAATATTATTTTTGGAAGCTTAGATACTTACATCGACTTGTAGACACTTGCATTCATGTTTATGTTTGAATCTTGATATAAATGTTATGTACATTATATTCACTATATTATAACGTGACCACATTTAGCCTTTTGGGTTTTTTGTCATATTTTTACTAATATTTTTTATTTGGGTTGTTAGTTACTATATGTGGATCAAACTCTGACTCTTCACTTTAGATCTTTGTACCTTGCCAAAAATGAGTTAGTGGGTTCATGGTGTCAAGATAACCTCAAGGACCCCTATGTCAATGAGTGTTTCTTACATAGTCAATACTCAAAGGAGGGCCTCAAACATATGTAGTTGTCCTCCAGGTGTTATCTTATGTGTGCACAAGGGTGAAATATACTATACAAGGGCATGTAATGATCTATCTTGTAACTTGAAAAATACTTTTCATGGTTGTTACTTGAGTGATTAAATCCAATAATATTATTTTTTCTATGAATAATATGAAAATAAGGAAGAATATGCTAGTATAACTTAGTTATGAAATTGATTGATTAAGCTTGAATAGGTGTTTTCTTGGTATTTTATAAATAGATAATGAGTAGGCTTAGATGTGTATTTATACCACACTTTTTTGAAATATCTCATGATAGGGTTAAATAAAACAAATGGGATAACCAATATGATTCAAAATATTTTCAAATTGGATGGATTTTGATAACCTGAAACTTGATAAGAATCTGAACACTTTATTGATGTGTCCCTATGTGAGATGCAAGTGTCTAGTAAGCTAGGAAGCTGGTAAGGATATAAAAATAATAGTGAATGATATATATTAGGTTTAAGCTTTATATAAAATTCATGAGATCTAGGTCATTATAAATGATAGGTTTGAACCATAAGATAAATAGTTAGGCATAGTGAGATGGTGAATGTGAGCCTTTCAGGAAAAAAAAAAGTCTAGACCTAAAGGGTAGATCCCTGATAGGTATTTATCAAGTATATAAGATCAATATTTTAAATAAATCATGTTTTATTATCTAAAATAGAATATTATTAAAATATATGTGAGACTTAAACTCATATATATTGGGTTCAACATGCCCCATACTCTAATTTTCATATGGGGACCCTCTTGCTTTAACATGTGTGTTTCTTGTTTTTGTTCTTGCCTACTTACATGACCTCATTTATTAATACCACTCAATTTTATAAGAGAGAGTTTCATTTTTAGCTTTTATTTCATGTTCCCAATGTGTTTGATTACTTTTACATAGCTTCATTTGACTATTTATTCATAATGATAATAATCCTTTGTCTAGGTTTCAAACATAGAAATGGTTTATTGAGGTATTTCTTAAAGTGAGTTAGGTTTTTCATTCAATTTAGACATTTAAACCAAATTTTTAGAGGATCAATTTGAATTGGAACTTCAAATGTTCATTCTATTATTGTTTCACCTTGGTTAGAAGCATTATATTTAATGGTTAAATCTTTAGCCTAGTTTTCCCATTATTAATATTAGGTCTTCCATTTGTTATGAAAATTATGTCTTAAATGTTGAAATATCTCCTTATGGTGCTCATGATTTATTTGAAAGTTTACTTTTAAACATTTATGACTTAGTTCTTAATGATTAATTCTTTTGGATTCAAATTGGAAAGGGGCCAATTTCACTAATTTTATTTTATTAGACCTTGGGTTCTATTATTGAATTATTTAAATTTGATTTTGATCATTCATTAATATATACTTCAAATATCAATTTAAATGGTCATATTTTTAGTTTTAAATGTTCATTTATATTTTAAAATTGATTTGTTTCATTCAAATTAGACTTGTTTTAATCAAGTTTTCATTTAATTTGGGATTTATCTATGTTTTTTTAGCCTTTGATTGTATAGAATTTGATGTTTTTAATGCTTTATTTGGAATGGTTTTATCAAGTAAATCAATAATTATTTATCTAAGTCATTTTTTCCTTGTTTTTATTTATAGAGATATTTCGTAGACTTGGACCCATCGATCCTTACCACTTATCTAAATCTCAGGCATTTGGAGTCTATAATGGAATTCAAAAATGACTAAGTATTTTTCATGGCCTAACTTTCTAAATTTTTAACATGTGTCATAAATTTATAAACTTATGCAATCCATATATTTTTTAAGGTAGTGATCAATTAAAAATATTTTGAGTTTTGAATTTCCAAGTTTGTACCACATGGCTACATTTTAGGTAGTCAAATTTATGAAGGGTATGTCTAAAATTATGAGGTCTTTAAGAGCCTAAATTTTATGATCATGACATGTGGAGGTAGATTGGAAATTAGGTATTGGGGAGGTAGTCAATAGTTTAAATTTATATGAGCTCCTAAACTTTCAATTTGTCCATGCATTGATCGATCAGATGATCTAAGAGAGGCCAAAGTCTATATTCATCTTAAGTCCCAAAGGCCCATGATGACACCATGTGGAATCATCATAATCTCTAAGGACTCATAGGGTTAATACTTATATCACATT
Organism: Torreya grandis; assembly: GCA_037957365.1. Lineage (NCBI taxonomy): Eukaryota > Viridiplantae > Streptophyta > Pinopsida > Cupressales > Taxaceae > Torreya > Torreya grandis. The sequence continues at coordinate 463,045 of JARHVA010005567.1, read as the reverse complement.
CCTTAAAGTTAATATTCAACACAAAGACATCACATGGCAACATCAATAGTTTAAAGTTCATCCCAAAATGTAAAGAAGTAGAATTATAAAATCAATTGAGTGTCAAAGGTAGATGAACCCTAAGATCATGCCAATTGGAATGATATATTTCAAATAGAGTAGATTGATTCTTGTAAAAATGGTTGTGTCAAAGGCTTCCAAGTCCCATGGTTGTTACACATGATGTAATCTTAGAGACTTGAAGATTGAGGAAGGTAATGCACCGTTTGAAGATAGTCCAACATCCCATGATTGTGACACATGATTGCATCTGAGGGAGTCAAAATTTGAAAGGGAGAATACATAATAAATAGTTGAGAGATCCTTAAAGTTTCAATATTGTGCCACATGGCATGATCTTAGAGACTCAGCTAATGGAAGGAATGAGATCCATATTGAAGCCCCAAAGACCCTAATCTATATAATGTTCCCATGTGGCACAATTATGGGTTCCATAATATCAAGGACTCTTCAAATAAAATCATATTCAATATTCAAAGTCTCCACACTATCCCATGATTGCAACAAGTTACATAATCTCAAAAATTCATAGTTTATAGAGTATACAAAGCATTAGCAAAGCCTGATGCTCTTGGAAAGTGAGATTTTGATAGATGTCATGATCACCAAATCATGTAGCATGAAGCATAAGTAAAATTCAATGGCAAGGTCTAGACTTGAGTGATAGGTAAATGATGGTTTTGACATGATTATAAATGAAGCTTGCAATTAAAGAAGAGAAAATAACACAATATATGAACCTGGGTATTTTTTTGGAATAGTCAGAACATAAAACCTATCAAAATGAGTTTAAAATGCTTGAGGATAAATTGTAAGGCAAGGTGCTATTCATTGAAAATGGTAAAAGGTCCATCAAAGGGCCCACAGTTTATATCTTATAAACTAGTTAAAAAAAGTAATGTAAACATTAGTTAGGGTGGTAAGGATATCGATTTGAGATGGAATCATGGTTAATATGAGTTCCCATCACTAATAAAAGACATCAATAAATTCATCAAGAAAAAAATGTATAATTTACACCTATATATATAGATTGGAAAAGATTATTATTTCAATATTACTCTAGTGTTATAGATTGAAACAATGCATAATTACAATGTTAATATGTTGCTAGTGTTCAATGAGAAAAGGATGTATCTATAATATGCTTTGTTATCATGGGGATAAGCCCATGGAATCTTAAATGGACAAATTAGAGAGATAACTTATTTCTTTATCATTAGGATCCTTCCATAGTAACATGGTGAAGATAAATTTGATATATGCAACTACTTGATCATTAGAGATTGAAGTGCATTGGATATTTCATCCCCTTTTATCTTGAAAGGGGTTATAATCTCAAAATTGTGCCATGATTTATTCTTATCTTTTCTTGATGTATTATCTCAATAAATTGAGCTGTAATTAGTTACAACATTTAATTTTTGGAATTGTGCCATTAAATTTTGGTTGTCCATTAAGGTAATGGGTCTGACTACCTTGTCTATATAATTATTAGTGTTTTCCATTATAAAGGGTCTACTTTTATTGTGTTAAATATCTATTATAATTGTTCCACTCTATTTTGTTTCTTTGGTTGTCTACTAGAGGATATTGATTTAAGAGAAGTAATGCATTCCAATAATCTATTTGAATATTCATTTTATAATTGAATATGCAATCAGATTATGCAACAACTAATTTTATTTATTTTGAATTCTTATTTTTTTTATTTTGAATCTTTCATTAATTCATTATGTGCAATGTCTATAGGCTTATGTATTTGCTTTTATTTTATAGACATTTTCCTTTGAGTCTTGATCATTAAGTTATTTAAGTTGTACAAAGATAAACTTGATGCTTAGTAATATAAATACAACCATCCATGAATTCCATTTCTAAACACTAAAACATCTTATCTTAGTTAAAGAATCATCCCTTTTATGCCTTACTCTCTCCCTCTCTTTTAATTTTTAACTGATAATATGTCCTACTTAATAGATCATAATTTCTTATGAAGAAGATAATAAACTTATGGTTTCAACAAGCCCATAACATAAGAGAATTTTAATTTAGATAAAATATTAGTTGAACCTATAGTAGTAACAATTACTACTCACCCAATTAAATTTTATAGAAATTTCTTGGCCCTTGGATATCCAATAGAATCCCAAAAATGAGGCTACATTAATTCTATGTATTATTGATTCCCTTTGACCTCTTAAATCAACTAATTCAATAATTACATTCTGAATGGGTCATAAATTTAGCCTAAATAAATTAGAGTTTGGAGGGTATGATCATAATATTTCATATCTTGAACCTCTGATGTTAAACCTTAGAATACTTTGAGCTTATAATTGATTATAATATTTATGGTCTTTTAAATCATCCTTATGATTTTTCATATATTGTGTGCTTAAAACCCACACAAACATAAATTAGTATTTGTCACTCTAAAGTCTTATTCAAAGAGCATGTGATATAGAGTTAGGTTTGGTCATAGAAGATTAATTATTTCTCCTCTTCAAGATCATAGACATCCTAGATCTGATTTAGGTAGATCTAGAAGATTAGTTTACCCAACCACACCATCCCCATAATCTATCACCATTAAACCAATATAAATGGTTATGGCTTGGCTAGCTTGATTAGTTATAAATATTCCTGGTGATATGCATGATTTTTCTAGAAACATTAAGCATTATCTTCCAAATTTCACTCCAAACACTAAAAGTACTACAAATAATCACATTACATCCTATAAAACATACCTCAAGTTGGTTAATATTGAGCACAAAGATTTACCCTATAGGTTATTCCCTTTCACCTTGCTTAATCAAGCTTATGAATAGTTTCTTAACCTACCTAAGAATTCAATTGTAGGCTATAATCAATTGAGAAATACATTCTTATCCCACTTTAGTTAGATAGTAGATCCAAACATATTATATAAGTAATTTTATTGCATGATAAGGGAACCCAATAAACCTATATGCAATTTTAATGCATTTTTTCAAAATATGTAAACTAGGGTAATAGCTTTATATAGATCAAATACCCAGCTAGCATTAGAAATTTTCAAAAATTATTTAGACCCTTGGATTTCCACATTCTTAAGGAGAGATCCAACTATCATTAATTTTATTTTTGCATATGTAGAAGTAATAAAAGTGGACATACAACTCAATCCACAAGGGAAAATGTTGGGCCCCATTCTTAATGTTCTCCCACACATGTTGACATTGAACTTAATCCTTCCTACAAATCAAAATGTTCGATTTCTATAACCTCTTCCAATTATGAATCATATACCTCTACAACATGTTACCCTTAATTAGAATTTAGGATTTATAAATCTAGTTGGTAATTAAGCTATGCCTCAGTATTACAACTAAGCTTTAGTTCTAGTTTTAACAAATAATACAAAGAATTAAACTCAAGAATTAGTTAAACTTGAGTTAGATGCAATCCAAATATTGGCCTAGAGATTAATCAATTATTTCTTAAACTTGAAAAAATAAGTAGTTATCTTGAATTTTCAAAAAATTTCCCCAAATTTCACTTACCAATGTAATTACAGGCCCTTAAATAGAGTTGGTAAATAAGTTGAGTCTTTATCCAAAAAATTTTTAGAGATCAATATCATGGAAATCACCCTACCTATTTGGTGTCATGTACATAAGAAACCCAACATGGGGAACTTGACTGCATTGAGCTTTGTCAAGCTTTTGACATTCTTCAAAAGGAAATTGAAGAATATGAGGTTGTCCCAAATGACCATAATACTTCAAATTATTATGATGCTCCTAGTTCATCAAAATCCCCTAATAAAACCATGGTTTTAGAGACTTTAAACTTCCTTAATGTGGAATATAATGAACCTAAATATAATGCCAATGATATTCAAGCATTCCAAAAGTACCAAAGAGGAAACTATACTCTTAGGAGTAGAACACATAAATAATTGACTACTTCAACTCCATCGAATAATGTTGTTACACCACTTGATCCTAAAGATACAAATGATCCACCTCTACTAAAGTTATGTGATAATCAACCCTCCATAATAAAACAAAATTACATTATGGAAGATATGAAAAAAAATAAAAGTTGATATAAGTCTCCATGAATTGGCACAAATCATTGAACAAAGGGATTTACTTCTAAAGTCTCTTAATAAAAAGAGTATTCAACACAAACATAAAGATTCTACTAATACCAATGTTGTAATACATAATGCTAATACTACATTTTTATCCTTTTTATTGATATTATGAATCTTTGGTAAAAATATACATAATTCCCTTATTGATTCTGGTGCTTCAGCCAATGTTATGACTATAAGGATTTGCAAGAAGTTAGGAATGGTTCCTATAAAATTAGATAAAGTGGTGGTTTAGATAGACAAGTTTTAATTCAAAGTTTTAATAGAGTTGTTTAATGTCCATATACAATTACAAGTTGAACCAAGAGTGTGACAATTTATATGCATATAAGTTATTGATATTCCAAAAGCATATGACATGCTACTAAGTAGGGATTGGTCAAAATCACTCAATTGTTATATGGAAATAAGCTTTTCAATATGTGGCTTCCATGGAGAGGAGTGGAAAATTAAATCATAATTGATAAAGATCCATGCATGAAACTTATGATAACATAGTATAATGTTTTCAATGAACAAGCCACTTTTACTTCTATAGGTACAAGTGTCTATATTCTTACTACCAAACCAACAGAGAATAAAAATCTTGATCAATTTCAAAATTGGCGTGTGGTCTTTATATTTTGATGTAGCATGCTCTAAACAAGGATTTAGAGAAGTTATTATACTTGTTGACCCATATAATATAAATTATGTAGTACCATATATATTATGATTCCCATGTATAAATAACATGGGAAAAAATGAAGATTTAATTATGGGATTACAGTTTGCAACTAGGTATGATGTTCATCAATTGAAAGTCTATAATGACTATGAATTAGTCATCAATTAGCTAATAAATAATTTTTAGTGTAATCTCTCTTATTTTAAAAGGTATAAACACTAAACTTGGGATATAATTGATTCATTCAATGTTTTCAACATTTTTGTTGTTCCTAGAACTGACAATGCCATGGCATATTCACTAGTTATTTTTGATACTAACCTCACACCATTGGACAATATTTATTTACAAAAAAAATCTATGGAATTAGTTTCATGTCCATTTTTACATTACAATATAAAGAGTTTCCAAGTGTTTGAAGATGATAGAAAAAATTTATATTTTCTTTATAATTCAAAAGCTTTCAACATGTAGATGATTGATAAGGATGAAAAGAGCAACTTGAATGAATAATATTGTGATGATGATGGAATGTTGAACCTTAAAGATAATCAAATTCTAAAGGGAATGATATCATTATAAATATTCTTTGACTTAGATAAGCCTATAACTAGACCTAAAAATCCTATTTTCCCCAATTATAAATTTCAATTTATTAACATGGAGACATCTGATCAACCTCATAACATTAGTGTAGTACTTGAATACAATAATGAAGAGATGTAATGACTAAAATTATTAATGATCTACTAGAAATATATCATTGCCTAGACATATAGAGACCTAAATATGTTTGATCCCAACATCATAACATAATATCCCTTTGAAGCATGATCAAAGACCATTCATATAGCATCAAAGATGAATCAATCTTTTTCTTGAGCCATTTATCCAAAAGGCTGTTTAAAATATATTATCAACTAGTATAAGCTTTTTGATGCACCAATCAACCTGTGTGGCTAACCTAGTGTTAGCTAAAAATAAGAATGGAGAAATTTGTCCTTGTATGGATTTTAGGAACCTAAATCAAGCTTTAGACAAGGACAATTATCCTTTGCCATCTCTAGATGAAATCATTTAAAAAATTAGTGGGTCTAAGATGAAGTATTTCTTATATGGATTCTTAGGTTATAATCAAATTTTGGTTGACAAAAATGATAGGTCTAAGACAACTTTCACTATGAAATGGGGAACATTTACTTATAAAAAGATGGCTTTTGGTTTAATCAATGTTGGTACCAATTTCCAAAGAGATATGGACATTACATTTGAAGGAATAATTATTAATTTAGTTTTTTTTATATGGATAATTTAATAGTCTTTTCTAAATGCATATTAGACCACTTGAACCACTTACAAAAGATTTTTAAACTCTACCACAAATTTTGTATTTCACTCAATCTGAAAAAAGTGTATTTTTTGGTTTAAGGTATGTCAAATGACCCTAATCGATCTAATTCCATTTCCAAAATTTAATTTCTAAATAGTAGGAAAGAACTGAAATCTTTTTTTAATAAGATAAATTTCATTCATAAGTTCATTTATAATTTTGCATAAATAGTTAAACCTTTGAATGCTATGTTTAAATAGTAGAGTGTAAACTTGATTCCAAAAAATAATTTCAATAAATCAAGGATGTTATAATTTAGGCCCTTATTTTAGTCAATCCAAACTATGACAAAGACTTCTACTTGTACTTATTTTCCTATGATCATACAATTGTAACAGTCTAGACCCATAATTTTGAAGATAGAGAACACCCTATAGCTTTCATGAGTACCAATTTTAAAGAGGTTGAATTAATATACCCTATGTTATACAAGAAAGATTATTCATTAGTAAAGACAAAAAATAAATTTTGACATTACATTCTACAAAACAAGGTCTATGTTATGGTTATTGATCCTATTATCAAGTTGATGTTATGACAAAATGACCTTGGAGAAATAATAATATAATGGGTCTCAAAGCTTCAAGAATATGACATGGAGGTTATGCCTATAAGGTTGGTTCGACTAGGGTTTGTCCTAATTGATTTATGAAGTTAATCCTAGCATTTTTATTGCTAATTTAAATAAATTTTAAGTCAAGCACAACCCATGGTATGATTCAATCATTCATTACTTATTATATGGTATTTTACTAGCTAATCTTGATAGGACATAAAAAAGAGCACTAAGATTAAAGATTTCTCATTTCATGATTAATAAAGGCATCTTATACTATAAAAATAATGAAGGGATTTTCTTAAGGTGTTTAATAGAAGAAGAAGCACAAGATGTCATTATTTATTTTCTTGACAAACTAGGTAGTGGCCATCCTTATAGTAATGTGATTACACACAACATCTTGAAAGATGGTTACTATTGGCCAACTTTTTTTAAATATGCTCATACACGTGAGAAGTGTTATCTTTGCCAAATCTTTGTGAAAACATAAAATCATGTTTCCATGCCTCTTCAACTAGTGATTGAATAACATCCTTTTACTCAATGGGGGATAGACTTCATTGGAGTTATAAATGTCAATTCTTTTGATGGTCATAAATTCATTCTTATAGCCACTGACTATTACAAAAGGTGGACTGAAGTAAAAAAAATAAGTAAGTGTTATGTTTAAGAAGTTATTAAATTTATTTAAGAACAAATCACAACCATATTTGGCACCCTAGTGTAATTTATGTGTGATAATGGGCCTACCTTCCAATCAGCTAAAATGACTAAGTGGGCATACCAAAATAGAATTACATTGAAGTTCTCCTCAAACTATTACCCATAAGGAAAAGGTTTGGATGAGTTTAAAAATGAGAATTTATTTAATGACATTTAAAATTTAGTAAAAAATAAACCATGTAATTGGCATTTATTGCTCAAATATGATTTATGGATTGATCAAATAAGACACAAATAGAGTCTCAAGAGTTCACCTTTCAGGCTAGTTTATGGTGCGGATCCACTATTTCCAATGACACTAAAGAAACCCACATATAAATTCATTCATATCTATATGGAATCAAATGAGACAAGTCAATCTAGACTATTAGACCTAATTCATTTAGAAGACACAATAGAAGAAGCCTTGTAGAATTTCAATACCTCTTAGGCTTCTAAGAATATGGTTTGGTAAAAGAACATAGGTCAAGTGATTTCATATTTTAGACTCGGTTTTATTATGAGATAAATCCCGTTATAAGAAGGTTTATCATTATAAGTTTATCCCTCTTTAGATTGAACCTTATCAATTTTTATATCTACTAGGATAGAATGCATTTAGATTGAAGTATCTTCAGGGCAATGACCTTCCCTTACCAATCAATGGACAATTTTTGAAGCATTATTTCTAAACTTTTATATCAAATTTAATTTTATAATTAAGGTCAAGAGGTTAATGTTATGTATATATTATATATAATTTCTTATTTTCTTAGTCTAGTTGGATCTATGTTGTTTTGTGTTTGCCTTGCTTGGTTTATTTGCTTGTTGTTTTTGCTCCTCATTTTATTATTTTTCCCCAACTTATTTTAAGTTGGCTTGTTTTATTGGAGTTTTTGGTGATTTGTATATGAGTTTGTTTTTATTATTTTTTTAATAATGGGGTCTTATTCCTACTTAAATAAATAGGTCTGAGCAAGGTAAATTAGTAAATAATATGCAGGAATTAAGCTACTAATTTATGTAAATAGATTTTTATTTTTGCATTTTATAAATATAGTAATAAACAAGATAAATCTAACTTAGCTTATTCTGAATGATCTAGAATAAGATAGGGTTTGATACTAGAGGATCCAGACTGGGAAACTATTGGAAACTAGATCCTGAGGTTCATTTCTAGAATGGATAAGAGTGTCAAAAGTGAGACACCTTACTATCTGACATTGTAGTCCTTTTCTGATGCTATTATCTAGGTGGTCTAAGATTTTTGGGTTCTATTCAATAGGCTTGTGCTACCTTATCAGTGAAATATCAAAGCCTAGAAGCTTAAGGAGCTCATTTTGCATCTATTTTAAATCTTCAAAAGCCATAAGAGCTCTTTGTACTTAAACTTGAATGGAAACTTGGAAAAGATAGAGAAGGGGTTAGTGTACAAAAGATAAGATGGATGCACTTTACACCTTGTGTGTGGGCACACTGCCTATATACCAATACTTCAAGGAAGGATCAAGATAATGTAGTTCTCCCATTGAAGTGCTTGGTGTAATTATGTATGATAAATACAAATAGATGCAAAACTAGATGTACTTTGGATGGCTAGGGACTGATGTAAAGTATTTAATAATCTTGGAAGGTTGTATATAGAGAATAGGGAAGAGCGATTGAGTTTACTTGCTTGTATTCTTGCTTCTTTCCTATGAAATGAGTGCCAACCCTTCTAAATGGAATTTGAATGGGTTTTTATAGGGAAATCATGGGTTAAATGAATTTGCATTAGACTGACAAGGAAAAGGATAAGGATCTAAAAGAATCTAACTATTAGGGGAAATTTTTTCACTTAGACAATAGCACCAAAATCAAGACACCCTAGGTTTCAACACTCCTGTCCAAGTTGGGTGATATTGTCCTAAGGGAATGAGACCTAGGGGGATGGATCTAGGCCTAAAAGAGATGCATGGATCTAAAAGGGTTAAGTCTAGATTGTTGGGGATGATTGGAAATCAATGAAAGAATAGCCTAGAAGGGTTGTGTGATTAAGAAAGAGGACCAATAGATTGGGTGTCATTAGTCATGCTTAATTCATCCAATCTTGCATTTTATATGACTAAAGAGTTTCAAAATTGATTACAGTTGATTATACATTATATCATGAGAATTTAATCTTTCATAGAGTAATCCCTTGGCATATTTGTTTGGATCTTACCTTGCATTTCTTTACCATGGTTTGTCCAAGATAAGTAAGATTTGATTACAATCAACATTAAATAATAATTAAATTTAAAGGATTAAATATAAATTTTAGATAGCAATGCTGAAGCAACATTATTTCCTTATACTCTCATGGGTTAGTAACTTTAAATACTGATGAATGTATGAGAATCATTTAGATTTTAGGAACTACAAGGTGAGCAGTCATCTTTGAAAAATTACACATATTATTATAATTTTCTTTATGCATTTTTAAAATTTGAAGGTTTGTGATTCAAAATAGATCATGTGAATATTATAAATGTTTAATTTTATTGTTAAAGCCATCAAACTACATTTATTTTAACATTTGAAGCAAAAGGGAAACATTGAATTGATTTGACTATGTCTAGATAATTATGAATATTATGATTCTATAATTATACCTTGGTTTGGTCCCCAACCCTCAATAGGCTAAAAAATGAAATATTTTCAAAAGAAATAAACTCAAAGGAAATTGAATATAAAAATGTAAAATCCAAATTATTTCCTCAAAATGGTGATTTAAGCAATTTCCATTGCAAGCTTTCTATATTGGCTAGTAGTGGATCAAGGCCTTGAATGGGACCATAGGTATTTTTGTCAAGGCTATAGATGCGTAGCTAACATTAGAGCAATGTCCATGACATTCCCCCCAATCCAAACATCCAAATTTTACCTTCTCATAATTTCTAATTATTTTAGACAAGTTTAGCTATTTTTGTTAATTTCAAGAGCTATGAAAGAATTAATAACTTTGACACACACTGATGGTCTTATGCAGATATAAAATTTAGTATGTTGAGGTAGACTTTAGTGATTTCATCTTTCTAGTTTAGTCTAAAGGAATTGTTTATAGTTTTGTGTTTGTTGCTCAAGTTTGATAATTTACAGTCTAGATTATGAATGCTAAACAACATTCTCCCCATGGAAGTCACCATTTTTTGGGTTCAACGTACCCCATACTCAAATTTTTACATGGGGACCCTCTTACTTTAACATGTTTATTTCTTGTTTTTATTCTTACCTACTTACATAACCTCATTTTTGAATGTCACTCAAGTTGTTGAGTGAGAATTTCATTTTTAGGTTTTACTTCATGTGCCCAATGTGTTTGATGATTTTGACATAGCTTCACATGATTATTTTTTCATAATGATTAATAATCCTTTTTCTAGGGTTTAAACATAGAAATAGTTTATTGAGGTATTTTTTTAAATGAGGTAAGCTTTTCATTCAATTTAGACATTTCAACCACATTTGTTTTAGGATCAAGTTGAAGTGGTATGTTCATTCTATTGTTATTTTTCCTTGGTTAGAAGCATTATCTTTTATTGTTAAAGATTTAGCCTAGTTTTCCCATTATTAATGTGAAGTCTTCCATTTTTTATGAAACATATGTCTTAAATATTGAAATATTGCCTTATGGTGCTCATGATGCATTTAAATGGTTATTTTTAAACATTTTTGCCTTAGTTCTTAATCATGACTTCTTTCAGAGTCAAATTGGAAAGGGTCCAATTTCACTATTTTTATTATATTAGACCTTATACTCTATTATTAAACTATTTTAATTTTAATTTTATCTTAATTCATTCATATATAGTTCCAACTACAATTTAAATGGCTATATTTTCAATTTGTAATGTTCATTTATCTTTTAAAATCAATTTGTGTCTTTCAAATTGGACTTGGTTTAATTGATTTTTCATTTAAATTAGGCTTTATTTATGATTTTTTAGGCCTTTGATTATACAAAAAAAAATTATTTCTAATGCTTTATTGAGAATGGTTTTATTGACTAAATAATTAATTATTTCTCGAAGTCATTTTCTGCCTTGTCTTTATTCACAAATATCTTCACAGACATTGAGCCATCAATCCTTACCACCTATCTAATTCTTAAGCATTTGGAGTCCACATGGGCATTTGAAAATGATTAATTCTTTTTCATGGCCCAAATTTATATATTTTCAATGTGTGTCATAAATCCATAAGCTCGTGTGATCCACAGCTTTTCATGGGTAGTGAGAAATCACAAATATTTCAAGTTTTAAACTTATGAGATTGTGTCATGTGGTCGCATCTCAGGTAATCAAAGTTCAAAAGGGAAAGTATAAAATTATGAGGTATTATTTAGAATAACTTCTATGATTGTTACATGTGGAGGTAGATTGACATTTGAAGATTGGGGAGGTAGTCAACAATTCAAAGTTCTATAAGCTCCCAAGATCTTGAGTCATCTATGTGTTGATCAATCAGATGATTTGAGAAAGGCCAAAGTCTATATTCATCTTGAGGCCTAAAGGCCCATGATGACACCATGTGTAATCATCACAATATCTAAGGACTCATAGGGTTAATTCATAAAATTCATGCCTCTAAATAAATATTCAATGTGAAGGCGCTATGTGGCACCATCAATGGTTTGAAACTCACCCCAAAATACAAAAAAACCAAAATTGTAAAATTGAATAAGTGTCAAAGGTATAATAACCCCAAGATCATGCCACATGGCATGATATTATTCAAATAGATAAGATAAATTCTTGTGAAAATGGCTAAGTGTCAAAGGTTTTTGAGACCTATGATATGTCATGTGCCACAATCTTGGGGATTCAGAGATTGGGTAAGGAAATGCAGAGTTTAAAGATAGTCTAACTTTGAAGTCCCATGATTGTGGCATGTGGTCACATCTCATTGAGAGATCCTCAAAGTCTTTAGATTGTGCCATGTGGCATGATATCAAAGACTCGACCGTTAGAAGAAATGAGACCCATAGTGAATCCTTGAAGACCCTAAGCTTCATGATGATGCCACATGGTAACATTATGAGAGATATAATGAAAAATACTTTTCAAAATAGATCATAGTATATAATCAAAGACTCCCAACTATCCTATGATTGTGACAAGTGGCACAATATTATAAATTTATAGTCTACAAAGTATAAAAAGCATTAGAAAAGTTTAATTCTCTTGAAAAGTGATATTTTTATAAATGTCATGATCATCGAAGCTCGTATCCTTGAAGCATAAGAAAAAATCAATGGCAAGGGTGAGACCCAAGTGATAGGTAAATGATGGTTTTAGCTTGATTGTAAATCAATATTATAGGCAAAAAAGAGAAAATAACATAATATATGAAATTGGGAATTTTCTTGGAACATTCTGAACATACAACTTGTCAAAAGTAGTTTGCAAATATTGAATGTAAATTACAAGTTAGTGTAGAATTCATTAAAAATTGAAGATATTCAATCAAAAGGCCTACATTTTAGATCCTATAGACTATTAAAAATTGAAGGAATGTTAAGGTTATTTAGGGTGGTAAGGATAGCGATTTAGGATGGAAGCATCTAGTCAAAGACATCAATAAAAAGAAGTCTAGTTTACACCTATAAATAGATTGAGATAGTTTATTATTCCAATATTATTATGGTATTATAGATTAGATCAATTCATTTTTCCAATGTTGTCTTATCATTATTATTCAATGAGAAAAGGATGTAACTAGAAGGTGCTTTGTTGGTATGGAGATAAGTCCATAGAATTGGAAATGGATAAACTAGAGTGAGAAATTATTGCTTTGTCATTAAGATCCTTCCATAGTGATGTGGGTTTTTGTATTTCATCATTGATCAAATGGTGAAGAGAAATTTGATATATGTAACTACTTGATCATTGAATCTTGAAGTGCATTAGAGATTGAATCCCATTTCATCTTGAAAGTGGTTATAATATAAAAATTGTGCCATGATTTATTATTATCTTTTCTTGATGTGTTATCTCAATAAACTGAGCTATAATTAGTTACTAAATTTAATTTTGTGCATCATGGCATTAAATTTTATTTGTGCATCAAGGCAATGTATATGATTCCCTTGCCTATATAAACAATAGTGTTTTCCATTGTAAAGGGTCTACTTTTATTATGTCAAAGCTCACTGGAATGCTCCAGGATTGCACTTGCCCTTTCCACTCTATTTTATTTCCTTTATTTTTTGCCAAAGGATATTGATTTGAGAGAATTAATACATTCTAAATAAATGTTTGAATGTTGATTTTCCAAATGAATATGCAATCAAATTGTGCAACAAATGGTTTGATTAATTCTAAATTCTCATTCTATTTATTTTGAAGCTTTCATTAAGTCATTGTGTGCAATTTCTATAAGCTTGTGTATTTTCTTTGTTTTGATAGAGATTTTGAATTGAATATTCACATTTTCCTTTAAGTATTGCTCATTGAGTTATTTAGGTTGTGTAATTTAAACTTGATGCTCAGTGATATAATTATATCTAGCCATGAATTTCATTTCTCAACACTAAAAAATTTGATCTCACTCAAATAATCATTCCTTTTCTACCTTACTCTCTCCCTCCTTTTTATATTTTATATGATGAGATATCCTACTCAGTAGATCATAATTTCCTTATATTATGAAAGAAGATAGTAAACATATGGTTTCAATAATCCCACAACATTAGATAGTTTTAATTTAGATAAAACATTAGTTGAACCTCTGTTGGTAATAGTTGTTGTTCATCAAGCTAAATGTTCTAGAAATTGCTTAGCCCTTAGATCCCTAGGAAAATCCTTAAAATGAGGGGGAATTCATCACATGTGTTTTTAATTCACTTTGTCCTCTTATATCATCTAATTCAATAGTTACATTCTGAGTGTGTCACAAATTGATCCTAATAATGTCCTATATCTGGTTACACCTTGTTAAAGATTTGAGTTTGAACCTTGACTAGTTTAATGTGTTGAATTTTAATTTTCTCAATTAAAAAAAAATATTTTGAGCCACAAAATAATTTAATGGGTTTGATTACAAATATTTTATCTAATAATATATTTGTAAAAGTTATGTATTTAATCTGTAATTAGTTTAATGCATCTTACAAAAATACTCATGTTTGAGCCCTTAATAGGCTTGAACTTGTACTATGAATAAAATGGTTTTACATAATAATTTAATTGATATACTAATATACATGTAATTAATTCTAATCAGATGTAAAATAATAAATCATACATGATTAATTTTATATAAATAGAGCAATAAATGATGAAATAATGAATTATAAGAGTATATATAATTTTAGATAATCTAGAAACAATTGTCACAATTTGATAGTAGAAATTAGGATTTTTTGGAATGATAAGGAGAACTATAAAAACTCATTGAAAATAAATAAATTAATCAAAACCATACACTCCATGCTCCTAGGTCTGATATCTATAGATAACATGTTTCTGGTAAATGACTGGAAGGTGAAAAGAATTTTGATGGCTACATTTGTTAGGTCCAAGGCTTCAAAATCATAGCTCAATAGTTTGAAATGTTTCCCTCATCACTAGTAAATTACATTTTTTATTCAAACCCTTATAAGGCATCAAAACCTATAAATGATGTGCAAATGATAAGGAAAATAAATTTTTTGGGGCCTATGTTTAAGGTCATAAAACACTAAATACTTATTATTGACCAAATTTGAGTTTTAGGTCAAATTGGGGCATCTATAGGTAAAAACTTAACTTTTATGTGTTTTAGGGATCTAATACATATGTCACAAGGTATTTTATATCTTAATTAATATCATTTAATGTTATACTAGCCCTAGTCCTTAGTCATTTTAGTATTTTTAGTCATTTTGAGGTCAAAAAGGTGCATTTAATGAGTTCTACAGATTTATTGAGAAGTGTGAAAGTTCTAAAATGTGATTTCATGTCCCATTTGTCCTTAGAGGTCTTAATCAACTAACATAACTAAAAATTGGTATGTTCTTTAGTAAAAAGGGTAGTTTTCTTGAGAAACAAAAAGATTTTGGCACTTATACAGCTCATGGGAAAGTGTGCCACATGGGAAAAGATCATGGAACATCCCTTCATCTTCCTCACACTCATCTTAGTGCTTGAAACACTTTGTAATTGTCAAAAAGGACCAAAATAGTTCTACTCCATCTTTGCTTTTCTAGACATACAGAAGTGACCTTTAGGTTTTTGCTCAATACAGATAGTTGAAGAGGTTTAAATAAATTAAACTTAGAGACCTTAATTTACATATAAATAATTCAAATAATCATGGTTTTTTCTTCATTAACCACCCTCATTAAGTTGACTATACTTTTCTGCTAGTTATTTCATGCACCCTATAGGTTTTACTCCATTTTGGTAAAATTTGTACAAACTAGTTGGTGATTTTGACTCTAGAGTATTTTTATACCTTCTCATATGGTCTCCATACTTATTTTCATGTTTCATGGTGTTTTGATAGGTCAAGTACATCAATTTTTTAGGAAGATAAACCTTTCTAAGTTGCAGGTAGTTTTTCACTATTTTGAGGAGATTCATGATTGTTCATGGTTTTAGGGGGCTGTGACAAGACCTTTAATATGTTTTAAATGCTATCATGATTTTATTAACCTCTCAATCTCTTTTCCAAAGGCAAATATTCATGTAATTACATTCATATGCAACATTTTTAGTTAGTTAGTCATGAACATGCTTGCTTGCAGGGGCTTAGATGAGAAATTCACATTGAATAGGATGTGTTGACACTTGTTTCAGATCATTTGAGGTGTGAAGACTGAATTTAGAGATTTGAAATGGATATAAAACCCATTGAAGGAAAAATATAATGCATATTGTCCATGTTTTCCCTTTACTTCCTATGTACACTAAATGATCACTTACAGGTAGCCTTGACAAAAGGTTAAATATCCATTTCAAGTGTTGAAACATGGTGGTGAAACTCTTATTGATGGTCCTAATGCATTATGGGAGCATGGAAGAATTTTAAAAGGATAATTTGAAAATTTTAAGTGAATTTTAACCTTAAAACATGATGATTGTGTGTTTCAGGGCTCTTTTCCATGAAAATGCAAAATAAAGGCCTAGGGCCATTTTGATAAAGGCATATGATAAGTTTATAAGAGTTTTTGATGCATCCTATTATTCTCATATTTTAGCCTCTAGAAAATATAATTACTTGGTATATTTTTAAGGGTATAGAGATAATTTATTTTGATTTTTTGGGGTCCTAAAATTGCTTACAAAACACTAAATTCCTTCAATATTGTCTATAAGACTGTGACCCAAATGACACCTTCTTCATCCAAGTTGTAAACTGGACTATGCACCTTGTCTAAATATTTATAATGATTGAAATTACATTAATTTACCTATGGGATAATCAATGGGAGTGATACTTTGTGTCTTGTTCCTATACACACCTACAGTCCGTACACAGGCCCTGAAACATCCACCTATAGCCAAAGGGTAGGTTATCACATTGTCATCAACAAGGACTTAATCATGGAACACACACATTGTTCTATACAAGATTATTCTAAGTGTGTCAAGAGATATATGGGTGACGTAAGACATTTTAAAATATAATCTTCATATTCAGGGGTCCCTTCATGTGAAACATGTACCTATAGCCAACTTTAGGTGACTGTAGGCAGATAATGACTCAATCAAGGGGTTTTGAGAATTTTTTAGCCATTTAGAGTAAATTAAGGTAAAATAAAATAATATGTGTATTTTAAATTTCAATAAAAAAAACCTTTACACATCATAACTAGGCTAAACTAAAGCAAATTCTCACCTACAACAGTCTAAAGGTAGAATTCACAGTCAAAAGGCAGGGAGGACTTAGTTTAGGAGCACAAATGCATATGAAGGATAGAAAGAAAAGTTAGAATGATGAAAAAAAAAATTAATATTAATTAGAGACATGATGACCTTTATAACCTTTTTGATGTGTGAAATAGGCCTACATAGGGTTTTCTAAGTTAATTTGCACCTACAACCAACTATGTTTGACTATGTTAATAGTGAGCAAGACTAGGTTTCAAAGTGGTGGTATAAGCTCAAAAAAAGTGTTAAATGGGTAAAAATAAATTTATATGATCATTAAAGATAAAATATGATTATTTAATCATTTATTTCATCCTAAAAAATACAAACATACACCTAAAGGTGTGAGGTTTTAAGGACAACACAGTCAGGATTTCATGCAGGTAGCATGCAACTCAGAGTTGTTTAAGGCTCACTTTGGAAAATTAGGAAATAATTCAGTATTTTTATTATTTTTATGATATATTTATATAATTTGAAAATGTCTGAGGTGGTCAAATATGATAGACTTTAAGATAGTTTTCCTTAAATCCCTAACAGGCTACCACAGTCATGTTGGCCCTTCAAGGTGCAAGTTTAAGTGAATGAGTGAAAAAATGGGTCCAAGAAATTAAAATTGATCCAAAGGGACTATACGTAATTTTTATATTATTATTAAATCCTAATAAATTAATTAATCATATAGGTGCAATACATTGGAGGATCATATAGTCCATAAAGAGAAACCTTGTACATAGTCTATCTCTTGCATGATTTATCTTGGAAATTGAGGGAAATGGAGGGTATAAAAACATGAAAAAGGGCTGAAAATTTATATATAGTGTATTTAACACTTAAATAATCCTATAAAAAGGTTCTATGGTCATATAAAATAGGGTAATTACCCTCTATTTTATCTCAAATAGAGGGTACTTCCCCTTATATAAGACTGGTAGGTTTTTGAGAGTGAGGTGTAAAAGGAGTGACCAGGAAATAGAGAAAAAATTAAATAAGGTTTATTAAGTTTAAATAGACCTAATAAAAAATTAAATTATGTCACAAAATATAGTAACTAAATGGGATGCTCTAAACCTCCAAGGTTATAGTCATGACTCTTGGGTAGGGTTTTGGCCTAGAGCTCAAACAATAGATCAATTTCACTTCTATCCCTAGAAATTATTTATAAATTATTGTATCATGTTTATTGGATGAATAAATATGTTTATTAACCATTTTAATTCAAATAATCTTAATAATATGATCTAAAACATAAAATTTGTAGGCAAGCCTATTGAACAAGGTTTAGGCCAAGCCAAATGGGAGGTCATTCACCATTCTAACATGAGATGTGAATTACAAATAATTTGTGCATATTTTTAGGGTGAATTAAGAAGTATAAAGTCTTTTAAATTTAAAATAAAACTAAATTAAAGCATTCTTTGATCTTAAGATAACTCAAGCATGTAGGAAATGAAAAAATAAGCTTGATAGCCTAAGTTTTAGATGCTCATATCTTTCATGACGCCTTTCATGGAAGAAAAAGGAGTTAGGAGAGGTTATTAGGGGTATTTAAGGACATTTTTTTCAAATTTTTTTTCAATTTTTATTTCATATCTTTATTAACAAAGCTTAAGAGTCAAAATAGGCCTAAAACCCTTGCAAACCCTCAATCAAGACCCGATTGGAGAAATGAAGATAGATATGCATTATAATGTAATATTTTTATCACTAAAGTTATTATGCATTGTATATTAATCACTAATGATCCCTCCCATACTTTTTATCTATACTAACTTGTATGGACATAGTACAAAATAGGATTTTTTTACAATTTTTAACATTATGCAAGCTATAGGAGGAGTCTAAAGATAAAATCAAGTTTGAAGGGAAGCTTAGGAATTTTAATAACTAATTATTTTAATTTAATTCCAATAAAAAAAATCCTAATTTTCCAAACTAGAGATCTCATCTCAATTAATCAAAATTGGCATAGTGGACAAGCTAGTGAAAAGGGTGGAAACTTCAAGTGAGGTGATTTTAAAGCATTGCTTATAATTACATGGAGGGTATTTAAAATTTTCATAAACTCCCTTCAAAATATTTTCATGAGAAACTAAATTCAAATTTTAGGACAAATGTGCAGGGTGCATGAAGGAGTGTTTTGGACTGTAGATGATGATAGCTCATTTTTGGAAGGTTTCAGATGTCTATGGCTAAAACCAATGCATGGAGAGGAATGTTTAATATCTTTCCCCTTATTTATATTCATTATACATATCCCCAATTATTTACTAGACTTTTAAATATGTTTAAATCATGAAGGCAATTTTTCGAGCTAGAATGAGGAGTTTCATGCCACTTTTCATGAGTTTTATGATTTGGATGGACACTTGTATCTTCTAAACTTGCATGGTTCATCCCAAATCCTATTCTCATGCACAATTAACTAATTTTCTTAGATTTTCAAGTGTCTGTGTGACCCTTGGACTTCTCTCTTCTTCTCTCTCTTAAGTTCTATAAGAACTAGCCATTTTGGCCATTGTAACTTATGCTCTACCTAAGTATGGAAAAGACATAATCATTTGCATACCATTTGATTATTAAGACTACTTATTTTTACCTCTTCATGATTTTTCATAAGTGTTTTTTACTTAGATGATGAATTTTTCTTAGTGAAGACTATGGATTCATTAGCATGTTGTCTCATTATTTCACCCTATTTGTAGTTGGAAAGATTTTTCTTACGAGGCATGTGAAGTGTTCTAAGAAATGTCAAGGATTTAGTGAGTTAGTATTTTCATTAGTTTCATTCAATTCCTCATGTCTAATCCTCCTAGCTTTTCACATTCATCCATAACCTCACAATGTAACGTTGATGTGAGAATATGTAGATTGGAGAAGTGTATGTTTAGTTTGTCCCTTGATTTCATGTGTAACATACTACTGGTTGGAAGTCATCATCTTATTTTATGTATCACCTCACTTATTATATTTTCCTTTTATTTATATCTCTCCCTTTTCCCTCTAAAATTTTATGTGTAGTTACAATCCAAAGTGGTACATCAGGGAGCTAGATCTATCTAGAGACTCACCTCATCTTTAGGCTGCCCATAAGCCTAGAGGTGTTTCCATTGTGCCACTTAGATGAGGAGAGATTTTCCATCTCCTCAAATGGTGAAAATCCAAGTGACAACACTTATTAGGGCTCTCAATGATACATAATATTGAATAAATCTTGAGATTTAGTCATAATTGATCTAGGAAGTATAACTAATATTCTATATAATAAAAATTTCAATACCCTCAGCATCTATGTAGACCAATATGAGTGTTTCCCCATTTGATTTATAGGGGAGAAAAAACATTTATTTCTTATAAGTAATGCATAATGTGGAACTTTCAATGGCATATTATGTCATCACGAATAAATTTTATGTTGTTGATATTAGAGGAGTGGATGTTATTTTTAAGGTCCAGTGGTTATACTCACTTGGAACATACTTTTCGAATGATTAGGAGATTGGAATTCAGGCAAAGTGGCCATGATTATACTATCAATTCTTTTCCCCCAAGGAAAATCAAAATGGTTGATTCTTTTTAAATGAAAAAAATATAAATAAATGACATTTTTTAGGTTTATGGATCACCTATATTATAGGGATGTAGACTATTTTAACCCACATAAACAAGATCTAGGGATTTTAGAGTTACTTTGAATATATAAGGTAGTTTTCAAAGATATCCTAAAGATATTACCGCATGGTATGGAATTGAAAATCATTAAATTTGTCTTGATCCTACTAAGGACCCAACTATGGTACACCAATACAGTTATGGAAATTTTCCATAAATCTAACATAGAAAAATTGGTAAGTAAAATATTATATGCCAATATCACCATCCCTAATAAGAGCCTATATGTTGCTCTAGCAGTCCTAGATATGAATAATGATGGGTCATATATATTTTTTATGGGTTATAGGCCCTTGAAAAAAATCAATATTAAACTAACCTAAGGATTGATGATTTGCTTGATAAATTGTATGGGGTGATGCATTTATTAAAGATAGATCTCAGGTCTAGATATTATTAAATACTAGTGTGGATTCAAGTACAAGAGAAGACTAAATTTATAAATCATCAAGGGCACTACCAATTTAAGGTCATGCCTTTTGGTCTTAGTAATTCTCTAGCTACATTTCATGCACTAATGAATAAGGTACTCAATAAATTTCTACTTATATTTGTACTTTTATTTTTTATGATATCATTGCTTACAAAAATTCATTGGAGTCTCATATTGATCATCTAGATATTGTGTTTGATATCTTGGTTAAGGATAAATTGTATGCCAATTCTTCTAAGTTTATATTTTATAAGACATCCTTGGATTAGCTTGATCATATATTTTTTGTTGATGGGGTGTGCACTAATCCTACAAAGATAAAGGTCATATGTGATTAGATGTGCCCAAGCCTCTTAATAAACTCATGATTTATTAGGATTGGAAAGATTCTATAAAATATTCAAAATTAACTTCTCTATAGTAGCTTTTTGTTTGATAGACCTTACTAATAAGGATGCTTTGAAGTGGTCCACTAAGGCACAAACAATATTTGAGTGTCTCAAACAAGCTATTATCTCTACTCTAGTTTTATTGATTCATGATTTTTATAAGTAATTTGTCATTTAATGTGACGTTTCTATATCTAAACTTGATGCAATAATTTCTTAGGATTACTGTCCCATCACATTTGAAAGAAGGAAATTAAATGATAGGGAAAAGAAAATGTAAACATATAACAAGGATATGTTATCCATCCTACACACAGTGGCTAAATGGTTTCAATTTCTCTTACGGGTCACAATTTTATTAAGACTAACCTTCTCGACCTTAATCATTTTTTGAATTAGGGAACCTTAATAAAGGACCCAAAAAAAGTGGATTTATTTCCAAAAATTATATGAATTTGAATTCTTATATAAGAATGGAAAGATAATATGGTGGTATATGCATCTTCATGCCTAAATAAAACCCATATCTTGCATGACATCTCCATTTGTAAAACATCTTAGATACAAGACCTAATACAAGACTACTTGATTTTCCTTGTAACAATCAAGCTCATACAAGACTTTGAAGAAGGGAAATAAGGTAAAGCTTGGTCTATTCAAAATGCCATCATATTTTTTAAGGGATGCATTTACTTGAGGGGGGAATCCCTTCTCATTCATAAGGCACTTGAGCATAGGCACAAGTCTCCATTTTCAAGCCATGTTGGATTCCAAAAAACTAAAAAAAAACATCATCTCTAATTTTTTCAGTAAATGAAGGAAACCATTCTAGTATCTATCGATATAATAAGGTTGATAATTTCTTTCCTTAGGAATTTTATAACTAAATATTATACCAATCAAAATTAAGAAATTATGTCAATAGAATTTATCTCAAGTCTTCTAAACTTTGAAGCTAAGGATGAATTTTTATTGTGGTAAACCAGTTGACTAATTATGACCACTTCATTCCCATGAGGAATGAAGGAAACAATGGACCCAATGTTGCTAAATTGTATTTTCAATGTGTGTTTAAGCTACATAGCATGCAAAAAATGATCATCTGTAATTAAGGTTTGATATTTCAAAATCAATTTTAGAAAAATAAAATTTGTAATATAGGGGTTATTTTTAACATGAACATTGCCTATAATCCCCAAAATGATGGTCAAATAGAGGTGTTGAACAAGTGCTTATAATTTTATCTAATAATATATGTAGGGGATAAGTAGAGTAAGTGGGTGGAATGGCTACATTTGGCTAAGTATTGGTACAACATGGCATGACACATCAACATAAAAATGACACCCTTTAAGACTTTATACAAGTATAATCCACCATCACCACTACATTGGGTAATCAAAAGGGGAAAGGTGAAAGTGGAAGAGGAATAATTATAGGAGATTAAAAAACTCTACAAATTATGAGGGACAAACTAATCATAAGTGTGAATAGGATGAAGCATCAAGGATATCACCATAAGACATAGAAGCAATATGAGACTAGGGGAATGGTATTTGTTTTCCTACAACCATAAATATATGTCATGTTTAATAATATAGGAAAAAAAAGTTACAAAATAAATGTTATTAGCCATACATGGTGATAGTAAAGGTGGGAAAAATTTTATTTGTACTAGACATACCAAACAAGGGAATATTTCATGATGTCTTCCATGTATCATGTTTTAAGAATAATATAAGAGTGAATATTGTGCCATGAACAAAACTTCCTATCACATATGAATAAGGTAATTTGGTGTTATAACTAGTGTGTATTGTTAGGGAAAATGTAATAAAGTTAAGGAATCAAGTTTTGTGAAAGTTGAAGATCATGTGTAAGTGGCTACCAATAGAAGATACAACCTTGGAGACTAAGGAGCTTAAAGGCAATTACCTAAACTTTTCATATTTAAAATAAATACTATTTTTCAAATGAGAGGTTTATGGGTCTATTTATAAGTTTCCTAGAACCCCTCTTCCTTTGACAACTATTTTTGAGTTAGATCTATGTGCCCCTCTTTTTCCAAATGCCACCAATTAAAATCCACTTATCCTTTGAGATACTTCTAAAAATTTCCCTTGATTTATCTTAATGTTCTTCTTAACTCAATCAATCCATATAATCCATTATGTTCTTTAACTCTTATTAAGGTACTTATCATCGTGCACATTTTTTACTCAATTTAACTTCTCAATAAATGTATATTCAATTGATAATGTTCTACATATTATGAGATACTATGGATGATTTTGCATGTCCCACCAACATATAATTAAACTTAATCCTTTCATATCTAATATCCTTATGCATAGAATCTATTGAGGTCAACATACCCCCATTTCTAAAAAATAGGGACCCATGTGTCAAATTGTGGAAATTTTTACCTTGAAATTGAAGATATACTTGATCAGAGTTAATCCTTTCATATCTAATATCCTTATGCATAGAATCTGTTGAGGTCAACATACCCCCATTTCTAGAAAATGGGGACCCATGTGTCAAATTATGCAATTGTTTACCTTGAAATTGAATATCCACTTGATTTGAGTGTCATTAGCATGATTCCACATTATTTTTATTTGAAGATCATCCACACCATGGTCTAGCTGAATTATTTGTTCATAGTTCTTTTTTAATCTTATATAAGGTTCTAACATTAAATATAGTGTTTCAGGTTGCACATTTAATAGAGCTCATTTTAGAATGAACATGATTCGGGTTTTTGTGATTCAATGTTAAATTGATCTTTTACTAACCTTCGTTTGTAATTCACTAGTCAAATTCATATTTTAAAATGCTAGCCTAACATTTTACCTGGACCTTTTAATTCAAATTTAAATTTGGAAAGGGATTTTTATTTTATTTTAATCAGGAACAAATTATAATACCATGGTCTTAGATTAATTTTTATCCTAAGGTTTGGTCATGTTTTTCAACACAACCAAACCTTAGGCTAAAAATTCTATGCTTAGTCTATTTTATATCCAATGCTCCCTTTTATCTTAGCATGGTCCAACTAAAAATGTAGGGTCACTTTCATTACTTAAACTAAGGCCTTACCCCAAAGTTCCATCATATTTATTTATACAAGGAAACCCGAGGTTAAAACCTTATGCTAAATCATTTTTTGTGAGGTCCTTTTTGTTCTATGTTTTTTACCTTGGTCTAAAATCTTCATGCCTAGGTCCTTTTATTATTATCAGGTTCCTTTTTATGTGTCGTAAACTTAGCTTTAAAACCTTAGACTAAAATATTTATATTTATTAATATGAATAAAACCATGATCCAGAGTCTTTATTTTGAGTCCCTTTTAAATTCACAGGGTCCCTTTTAATATATTTATAACTTAGATTAAATGTTTTTATCCTAAGTCCTTTATGCATGCTCTCAAGCCTAACTTAATATTTTATAAAATACAAGGACCAATCACATTCAACTACTTGGATCTAAATCTATAACATATGTTTAAGTGGAGGACCCAGATCGAATAGAACATGATCAATAATTAAAAGTAGTGGACCCCATTTTAAAGACCAAGCACCTTTTGGAAATCAATGACCAACATTAATTTGTGCCATCTAAATCGAAGAGAGGGAAACCATGTTGAATAGTCAAAGATGTTTTTGTGATACTACCAAGTGGTATAACCTCAGATCTCAATACAAAGAGTAGAAGTAATGAGAATTCAATGTATGACACATGCAGAGTGTAAAGAAAACTAGAAGATGATAAGTGGTAGGATTGGAAGATAGTCCCCATAACTATGTTAGAATTGATGATCATGCGACCATTAAAGATGTTTTTATAGATGTCAAATGATGGTCATAAGGATGTCAATTTTAACATAGAAATGAGCCTTAATCACATGGTTAAAATTGATGATCACATGATTGTCAAAGATATTCCCATGGATGTCAAATGATGATCGTGAGGATGTCAATTTTAATATAGTAAACTCATATCCAAATTTTAAAAGTAAATGGTCATTTTTGGACAGTGATGAATAGAATGACCCAAGACACCATGAAAATGCCACATCAAAGCTATATGAGTTCAATAGGCCAAATTAGAGACCTTGTAGACCTGGTAATATAAAGGGTTAGGATCTAAGCTCACAATGTCTACACTAACTATGCCATTAGAGCACTATTTATCCTTGAGTAGCTTGTATATGGGACCATGCCTATACTAGCCTAATAGCATTAAGGAACCATAAAATATCTTGTAATAGCCAGTGGGTCCTAAGGTAAGGTGAAATAAGAATATTCTTATTGTATCTAGCATTGAATGATATTTTGACATAAGATATTAGTTTATATGAACATGTGAAATTTATAAGAGTACATTGTCTATAGATTAGCCGATTAAAATGAAAAGATCATTTGTTTTAGAATGTAGCAGAAAGGACAACTATCTTATACACTTGTATAAATGTCATTGGATTAAGACTGATCGACATGCTTCCTTGCATCTTATAAAAGGAGCATTATCATTTGTAAAAAGGGAAAGAGTTCTTAGAACCAAATTACTTTGTAAACTTTGAATAGCTAATACAAGCAATGAATTCTGTAAAAATTATCTAGTATTTGCTTATGTGAAGTGTTATATGGTTTATCTTTAATTATTTGGTTTAACTTTTAGATTTGAATGGTCCCTGTGGACTTTGGATGTGTATCTTGAATTCAGAGTTACTAATTTGTGCCAATGCTAGATTAGTTAAAAGTTCTTAGGCTTATTTCATTTTTTGCACTTCTTTTATATTTGGGCTAATGTTGTTTGCTTACAGGAGTGAATTGTAAAGTGAGCCTAGTTCCTATTTACATATTTTCATACCTTCCTTATAAGTTTTCCTGATGTATGTTAAGATTTGGCTTAAGATGTTTTACTTCATACATTGGTTAAATGCATGTTCAAATGATATTTTAACTTTATCATAATGTCTATAACAAAGATTAGCAACACTCTTCTTTTATACCCTACCCTTCCTTTTGCTCTTTTTTTTAACTTGATCACATTAGTTTAGTTTGTCATTGTAAATATTCATCTTAGATTAGTTATTGATGATAATTCAATGTTCTTAGCATAGTATACTACATATTTTACATAGATTTACTATTTGACCATAGTGGCTCCCAACCACCAACTAATATAAATATTGTGAAGTAGTCACTTGTTCTACCTCTACTCTACCAATAGATAATAGGGTTATCACAACCCACAACTCATGCACTAAATTCTTAGAATCATAAAATAATAAGTGTTTTTTAAATACTCTCAGCACTTGTGGTACACATTTAGGCATCAACAAAATCTAGGGTCAACAGCATGACATTCAAGGAAAAATTTATAATATCTTGAAAAAATACATCTAAAGGATGATCCATTTGAACAAAAATAAACATAACCTTACATTCAAATTTTAAGATAATTTTAGGCCAATTCAAAATACATGAAAATAAACATACAAAACTAATAACTAAAAAAAAAACCAATAAATAAGCAAATAAAATTAATAAATTAAAATAAGTAGAAAGAGACAACAAATAGATAATAATTAATTAAATGGGCAAAATAAATGGAAATATAAAAATTATATAGATCATAACAAACAAAATAAAAATAAAAAATGAATGGATAAGTGAAACAAATGAGCGTATGAATGGAATAATCGAGTCAATTAATAAATGAATGAAGTTAAATAATAATAATAATAATAATAATAATAATAATAATAATAATAATAATAATAATAATAATAATAATAATAATAATAATATGAAGATAGTGACATATGAGATAAATATAAACAAACAAAAATAAAACATGCATATAAATTACAAATTAATCGAACATGAAAAATGTGTCACATAAGTTTGTACGGTTTTGAATTTTTTTTAAGACTTAATCAAATAAGTCAAGAAAAATGAAGATATGATTATAAAATCTATAAGCATACAATGAAATTGACTTTGAAAAAAAAGATATTTTGAGATCTAATATAATGTGGAATAAGATTTAATTTTAGGGCGTGGTAAAATAATTTAGATTTCTTTAAAAACTTAATAATGTATGAAATACAATGTGCCAAAATATAATATATTTAAATAGATTCAACCTAAATACAACATAAATAATTTAATTACTTTCAATTAATATGTACAATAAATTACTTTTAATTAATATATACAATAAATGTTTAATTGATATTTCAAAATCCAACAATCTCGTATTCACATAAGGTTTTGATACTATCTTTTTTTAATTGTTGATCCAAATTTAACTTAGTGTTCATACCCTGAATTTAATAATAATACCCATAATTTGTAAAACAAACTTTCTTCTTCTTATAATATATAAAGGTGTTAGGTTATGGAGCTAAAAGCTTCACTGATGTAGACATGGAGGAGGTTGGAGGAGGTTGCTGAGTGTCACAAACACCGGCGTCAGTCAGGCCAACTGACGTCGGCAGGGTACAGACAGAAGAGCAACCGATGTTGGTCATGGATCGGCCAGCATCGGTCACCTCCAGGCAGACAGGGACCGACGTCGGTCTCCTGTGTGGTTCGAACTATGAGTGTTACGGACAGTTTGTTAACGAACCAAGTGTTTGCATGTCAAGAGCCAAATTTAGACTAGAAGCTGTGGATCTAATTATTGTAATTAGATGTATAATTATTGTTTGCATGAGATCTATTTAAGAGACTCATAGGCTGTATTGTAAAAGTGTGCTAGAGAGTAAGAGAGCAAAATATTAGCTCCTTCTGTGTGTGAAGAGAGCATGGTGTGTTCCTCCTAGTGCCACAGTGCCAAGTGTGGGTGCTGGTTTGGAGAATCAAAAGGGTTTTTCATGTATGTATGATCTTGGTCATCACGTGTGCATGGCTACATTAGGAGATCTACATGGGTAAGTAAGATCATTGATCTGCAGGTGTATGTGTGTGCAAGGTCTAAGGTTCACAGGTGTGTAGAACTAGATTGATTTGCAGGTGTGCAAGATCAGAGAGGACAGCAACACAACAGGGAGCAGTATCAGGTGGGATCTACTTGGAGTACAGTGTGTACTCGAACAGGGAGCAAAGAGGAAGGCAAGGAAGTTCCTTACATAAGTGAGATCAGTTGGGTTGTAGGTTGTTGCAGTTTAGGAGAGATCTACTTGAAGTACGATTGTGTACTTGGAGTGCGTGGAGCACTTGTGGAATGCATGGAACATGAGTGTACTGGCAGTAGTGGATACTGACTGGTTGGAGGTGAACACCAACTCAGTGTTTGAGTTGTGTGTTGGGACCGTAAGAGAGAGAGCTTTGAGGAAAGAAGTACTATTCACTTGAGGTATGAGAAGCCTCTGAGAGGTGGTGAAGAAGAAGTGGCATCTTCTTTATTATATTCTTTTCTGTATGAGTATTAATACAAGTTGTGTATTGTCTCTCATATTCTGTGTTGTTTTTGGTTTCTAGTTACTTGTTACTTCTGGGTATTTCTGCATGTTAAGTTGCTTGTATATGGTAATCAATTGTGTGCTTCCACGAGTTCCTAACAGTTGGTATCAGAGCTAAGGTTGCAGGGAGCAGGTTTTGTGTTTGGTTACAGGTCACTCTCAAGGGTTTCTGATTGAGTGGGAGTATAGCAATGGCAAAATAAAGTAAGCTACGAATGGAAAAACTGAATAGCACGAATGGTCAATTACGGTCCTATGGAAAGAAAGAGCATGTAAAAGAAAATTGTTGGTTTTTAGAAGATCAACATGAAGGAACTGAAGAAGCAGATGTTGCAGGTGATGTGGCACAAGATGCTCTGGTATGTTTCTTGGATAAAGTAGAATCTTGGTTTATAGATTTTGTTGCCTCTTTCCAAGCAGCCCCAAGGAGAAGAGTTGGTGAGCCTTGTCAGATTATTGTCAAAGGGGAAGTGTTGCTAAAATTTTAGGTGGCCAACACATTGGTGTTGAAGAAGGTCATGCAGGTCATAGTCTTGGAGATGCAGCTAATTGCTTCAGGAAAGTTGGGTGATGAGAGATGCACAAGAACTCTCACAGTGGATGCACTTGAATTAGCGGGTGGTAAGAAAGTAGGTATCCTTTATCTATCTACTTATATTACTGATTCTTCTTTTGTTACAAATACGTGGCTTTGTAGGCT
The DNA here is from genome assembly GCA_037957365.1 of Torreya grandis. NCBI lineage: Eukaryota > Viridiplantae > Streptophyta > Pinopsida > Cupressales > Taxaceae > Torreya > Torreya grandis. The sequence continues at coordinate 432,974 of JARHVA010005567.1, read as the reverse complement.
TGGTCACATGAGCAAGAAGGAGATGCATGTTCTTAAGCGGAAGATAGATGTGTTTGATAGACTTAAGAACTGGAAAGCCTTGGTGTTCTTGGAGGAGATGACAGACAGAGTTTAGTGGATGGGGCTGGATACTTCTGAGTAGGGTAGTTTGGACATGGGTTTTGATTCAAAGGAGCTCATGGGTAAAAAGTCATCACTCATAGACATACACAGGTACCAGCATTGGTCAGGAGGAAACGGCATCGAACAGACAGGTGTCGATGTCGGTCATGTGCAGACTGAAGCCAGTGATGTTAGGCAGGGTAAGACCGATGTCGATTAGGAGGACCAACGTCAGCAATAGGTAAGACCGATGTTGGTTAGGAGGACCAATGTCGGCAATAGGGACACCGATGTCGATAGAGTTGGTAGTCAGGATAGGTGCATGGAAATCGACGTCAGTCGAATGTAGACTATGTAGTGACTAAGGTCGGTCACTGTAATAGATTTTGGGTGGATAGCAAGCTATCAAGGAGTCTAAAACGTCCATATAGAGGATTGAAGGTGGTAAGTAAGCCTCAAATTCATTGTTCCTCTTCTTTATACTAGTTGCTGACTGCAGAGCAGGAAGGATCTAGGAAATAGTAGGAGCATGGCATGATGAGAATGCAGAACCAAGCAAGAGATTTGGTAGGATTGCTAGCTGGTATGAAAGCATAGAGACGAATGGATTCCTTGGTTAAAGAATAGAGAGAATGGACACGTGAGACGGAAGTCCAGGTCATATGGTCTTGAGGACGCTGCAGGATAGTGATATAGGTTTGACAGGTGGATGACAAAGCATGGCTTTACTCAATGTCAAGGTAACTACTGTGGCTTGTCTTACCAGGTGGATGATGATTGCAACATTATCCTATTACTATATGTGGATGGTTTGCTATCAGGTTTGAACATACAGGGTTTTACTGAGCTAAGGGTAAGATTAGTTCAGTGGTTTGCCATGAAGGATTTAGAGTAGCGAAATTCTTTGGCATGAGAGACATGGAAGATCACAGGTTGATTTTGTCTCCAATGGGAGCTAATGTGAATCAGGTGTTGGCAAGGTTCATTACGTAGGATGCAAAACTGAAGCACACTAAGGGCTGGATAGTTCAGTGTCCAAAATCACATGAGGTCTGGTATAGACCTGAGTTTGCCCAAGTAGTGGGTGCTGTCAGAGAGTTAGGAGCCAATTCAGGGAAATGGGTTCTCAGGTATTTGAGAGGGACCAGCAGCAGGAATTCATGTTATGCAGGGTCAGGACTTCACTACATGGGTTTGTAGGTTCAGATGTGGTAGGTTACTTGGATGACAGGAGGTGCACCACAGGTGTGTGGTGGGTGGTCTTCAAGATTGAGCTTGAAGAGGGATACAAGCCAGGAAATAGATTAGATGGGGTATAGGTACAGGTACAGTACAGATATTTATCTCCAAGTGGGAGATTGTTAGGTTGTGGAGCTAAAAGCTTCACTGATGCAGACATGAAGGAGGTTGGAGGAGGTTGCTGAGTGTCACAGACACTGGCGTCGGTCAGGCCAACTGATGTCAGTAGGGTACAGACAGAAGAGCAACCAATGTCAGTCATGGATCGGCCAGCATTGGTCACCTCCAAGTAGACAGGGACCGACATCGGTCTCCTGTGTGGTTTGAACTGCGAGTGTTACAGACAGTTTGTTAATGAACCAAGTGTTTGCATGTCAAGAGCCAAATTTAGACTAGAAGCTGTGGATCTAGTTATTGTAATTAGATGTCTAATTATTGTTTGCATGAGATCTATTTAAGAGACTCATAGGCCATATTGTAAAAGTGTGCTAGAGAGTAAGAGAGCAAAATAATATCTCCTTCTATGTGTGAAGAGAGCATGGTGTGTTCCTCCTAGTGCCACAGTGCCAAGTGTGGGTGTTGGTTTGAAGAATCAGAAGGGTTCTTCATGTATGTATGATCTTGGTCATTAGGTGTGCATGGCTACATTAGGAGATCTACATGGGTAAGTAAGATCATTGATCTGTATGTGTATGTGTGTGCAAGGTCTAAGGTTCACAGGTGTGCATAACCAAATTGATTTGCAGGTGTGCAAGATCAGAGAGGACAGCAACACAATAGGGAGCAGTATCAGGTAGGATCTACTTGGAGTACAGTGTGTACTCAAACAGGGAGCAAAGAGGAAGGCAAGGTAGTTCCTTCCATAAGTGAGATCAGTTGGGTTACAGGTTGTTGTAGTTCAAGAGAGATCTACTTGAAGTATGATTGTGTACTTGGAGTGCGTGGAGCACTTGTGGAGTGCATGGAGCACGGGTGTACTGGCAGTAGTGGATATTGACTGGTTGGAGGTGAACACCAACTCGGTGTTTGAGTTGTGTGTTGGGACCGTAAGAGAGAGAGCTTTGAGGAAATAAGTACTGTTCACTTGAGGTGTGGGAAGCCTCTGAGAGGTGGTGAAGAAGAAGTGGCATCTTCTTTATTGTATTCTTTTCTGTATGAGTATTAATACAAGTTGTGTATTGTCTCTCATATTTTGTGTTGTTTCTGGTTTCTAGTTACTTGTTACTTCTGTGTATTTCCGCATGTTAAGTTGTTTGTATATGGTAATCAATTGTGTGCTTCCATGGGTTCCTAACAAAAGGTTTGAGGAAAATAATGTGAACTTTAAAAATAAACATAATCTAGTGAAATAATAAAGTTAACTTATTTTTCTTAAATTCTTAATTGATGAGAACATTTTGAACAAAATTATGTTGAAATACAATATATTATACAATTGAAAATAATTTTAATGATATATTAAATCTTAGGTTGTGCCTCAAAAATATTTTACAAAAATATTAGCTTAAATAATTTCTAGTAATTGATTAATCTCTTTAAATTTTTTGTGAATATTTAATTCAAAAAAATTATTTATAGATAATTGCTAAATAATTTATATATAAATGAATTTTGATATCTATCTACTTATAAACAATATTTGTATTCAAATATTATAAATATGAATGTAAAATTTTAATTAGTTGAAGGCTTATACAGTGGGGCAAAGCCCCTAGATTCATCTCATATGAGACAAAAGAAAAGAATATTCATTTACCACCATTCTTTAGCTAACATTCATCATTTATCTGTCAACATGTTATTGCCTATCCACCATTCATAGAGCTATCTAAAGATTGGTAGGGAAAAACAATTTTGTTGGGTATATATATCAGTTTGTTTCCCTCCATCTTGAGAACACCTCATGAAATGGATGAATGATGAGTAACCAACCCAAAACAATGATGATGAGAGTTGATGTGTGGATATAGATGTGGTAAGTCTCTTCCATAACACCTACCATCAACATGGTTCCTAGATCAAATCCCTTGTCTTTTGGTTAAATATGAGGTCCATGTTTCATACACCGATCATCAAGAAAAAATATTTGGAATCAGGATAAATAGTTGTAGGTATTTCCAATTTCATTATTATTGTTTTATTTTCATATCACTATGTAATCATAGTAATAGTAAGTGTTTTATAGTTAACAAACCTTTGTCAAAAGACCTTTGCACTCAGCAAACTAGGACACCATCTTCTAGGTAACATGATTCTTTTTCTTTTTGTCCTCTCCTTTATTCTTATCCCTTTCCTTTGTTGTTTTGCTTATTTTGAGTTTTTTTAAACCATCGTATATATTTATGAATATACTCCCTTAAATAAGAACTAAGCCACCCTTGTTACCTTTGTTTAGAAAATGAAAAGGCTCTTGTAAAAAATATTAATAATCAGAGAAGGATAAATACATAAAAATAAATCATTATCTATTCCTATCATTTGAAAATATCAAACAATGTAAAAAACTTCAAATTTATATCAAGTAGACCTAAAAATCAAAACTCTAGGTAATGCCAAAAAAATAAAATAGAAAAAGAAAACCTAAATAAAAAATCTTCAAATTTTAGAGTTTATTTTGAAAGTATCATTACGCCCACATAAATAAGTATTTATAAGAGGCATAAAAGAAGCTTCAGAGACATCAAAAAGGAAAACGGAAGGATCCACGCTAGCCGAATAAAACCTATAAAATTTAAGGATGAAGTCCATTAGAAAATGTTTAGTTCTCCTCAGGGTCTTATTATAGCCAAGCCTCAGTCTATAGGCCTTCATTAGAATGGCACCTACCCAAATTTGGACATCCAATGGCCTATTTGTGAGGTCTTGAACATTCATCTTAGACCCGTCACCAAAATCAAACAATGATAAGCACATGTACTAGTATGTAAATCTGCAAAGGGTGTATAACATGTTAGAATAAAAGAATCGGGTTCTAAATTATGGCCTCCTAACCATAACACAACCAAAAAGAAAATAAATATCAATAGTCTTGTAAATGGTAAGTCATGATTGAATTTTTCTTCAGATATTTTCCCTTAAAATTTTCCATAACCTTAACCAGCACTTCCTCCACCACAACTATAATATTCTTTCAATTTTTGTTGGGAAATGAAATCATGACCTATGAGTAATAAGACTATAAATGTTATTTTTCTCTAATACTTCCATTTCTAGAACAAGAAAATAAAAAAAAAGAACAAAACACACATAGATATGGCTAAAAATCAAAAATTAAACAATGCCAAGTTATAAAAATATGTTACTACCACCTGCTTACCCACATGTTATCAACCTCTTCTCACTTTCCAATCTTTCTTCCAATTCTCATCCCCAGTGCCCCTTAATCATTGCTTCATTTCACTTTTTATTTATTTTTAAATAATATATCATTAAAGTTTTTGTTTTATGGTATTGTTATTTTTTATCATTTAACTATTATTTTTTAATAGTTGATATACTATTATTTTATTATATAATTTTTATATGTAAAATATATTTGTAATATATATTATATCTAATATAATATTATATTTATTTAATTATTATTATATTATATATACAATTAGTTATTTCTATATTACATTTTTGTAGTTATATAATATTTTTATTTTTCTTTTTTTTTTTGGAATTATACTTTTGTAATATTATATTTTATTATCTCATATATTTTATTACATTATTACATTTATAAAATATTAAGATCTATATATATTAAAGTTTGACCTATATTTTTATAATATATTAAGATATATTATTTCATATATGTTTATATATAGTTTTTATGCTTTTTTAATTATATTATATGCAATTTTAATCTTTAATATATACTATTAGATTATAATAATATTATAGATATTATTATCACTTAATGCTACATTATATTATAATATAATATATTATTATTAATAATAATAATATATATTATAACATATTATATTAAATTTAAAATAATATTATATTAATAATCTCATTTAGTTGTCTCAAATTTTGAATAAATTTTTAAGGATCTTTTAGCTAATTTATCTTTAAAACAAATCTTTGTGTGTCATTTACACTAAAGAAGAAAACTTATTTTTTTATAACAAGGTTATATTCTTTTTTATCATATCTCCAAAATGAAAGTTGCATGTCCTTCCCTCTATTGAGGCCTTACTATGTGTTGCTAAGAAAGTTTTTTTAAATTATATTCAGCCTGTAATGTTTATCTTTTATAATTTTTAAAACATAGTTTGTAGCCTTATGTTTGTCGTGGTTCATACATCTTTCATTTTAAACATGTATGTGGCATCTCTATCTTCATTCACAATGTTAGCATCCATGGTTCATCTATATAAATATATGTGTCATCATCTATTCATTTCCATAAAATGTATTTGAAGACATCTTTGAAGTCTCCCTTTCACACCAACTATAACCTAAGATTTGAATCAGAGACCTTCGAGTATATGTTTTGATCAACAGTCATTTAAATTAAATTGTATCTTCCATATTTTTTCAAATATCACATTTAATGTTAATTGTATCTTTCACTTATTTTCAAGTATCACATTTAATGTTAATATTTTTTTTTTTAATTCACAGTGATAATTAATTTAATTTGATATATATGTTTTTATTAATATATTAAATTGTACATTTTTGTAAAAAAAAATAGAAAAGGGTCTATTAAATTGTAAAATGTTCTTTGTTTTTTTTAGATTGGTATTATTTGTTATAAAAAAATATTTTTTTAAAAAAAATATTAAATTGTATATTTTCACAAATATGTAAATAGCCATTAGAAAATTGATTTTCACATTTATCTACCTCAAAATTTAGACTTGTAAGTGCCTTGTTTGGTACTAGGAGGTGAGTTTAGAAGATGGAATTCAAATCCTATGATGCTAACTCACCACATCCCCAATTAGACATTTTTTATTGAGGTTAAAAGGGGGGGTTTTTTTTAACTAGGGTCCCTAGACCCTAAGAGAAGTACAAACAAAAGAGAGACAAAGGTCTACCATAGACCATGTGATTAAATAAGACAAAATAGGCCCAGAAGCCAAAATACAACCCATAAATAATAAAATCAACAACAAAGAACAACTATAAAAAAACTAGGGCCTAATCTAAGTCTAAATTTCCTAAGACATCCTCCTAGCAACTTTTCATCTTTTTAAGGTTAACATCAATTTGAAACAACATTTTTCTTTGTCCATGACATTATGGGATCCACTACATTGGCCCTACTTACCTTTCCCTTTGCTCGTCATCTTAGACTCAAATAACTCCTCAAGATGAGCTCTGAGATTATCTACATTCTAAATCCTCTCATAAATGGCTACCTTATTGTAATTAACTAAGAAGCTAATGTTATTTCTAAGCTTCTCATTCTCATTCTCCAAGATATACACCCTAAATTGAAGGCTCTATAATTGTCATCCTCCTTAGCCAAAGAGATTTGGTTCAATCTGATGTTCTCCTACTATAATAAATTTACTTTCCCTTTAAGATTAATGAGCTCCCTCATGAACCAATGCATTATATATTTTTGAATATCTAATTCTTCAACTATCTTATCAATATTATCCTTGCCCTTAAGGGAACTGACAAGGTTATTGAAATCTTCATTCAGGTGTTTTTGTTTCTTATCCACAAAACTCTTCCCTTTTTCTTTGGGAGCATCTCTAGTCACTCTTTTCTCAACCTCAATAATCTCATTTTGAGTCACCATATCTCCCTACCCCTCACCCTTATGCCCCCCCTGGAACATCTTTATCATAATCAATGTTAACAGAATCTCCTGCCAAATAACCTATTTTACCCTACTTGCCCTATTTCCCTTGAAAATCAACTGAAGACCTTGATGCACTTTGAAGGAATTTTTTGATATTATCTTATGTCTTAGGATTTTTCCCTTTATAAACATTGATCTTTTTATCAATAGGACTAATATGATTATTGACCTTTGTGGTCCTGCTCGAGCTCCTAGGATATTTAATCCATACTTTTTTTATTTTCCTAATGTCAACAGGAGCACCCTCCATAGATTTCTTTTTAGGCTAAAAAATAGCTAGGCTAATTTTGGTCATACCCTTAAAATATTTATGAATGAGTTATATCACCCCTTCATGCCTTGGGGCTAAATATTTGTTATGTTTTAACTTCAAGACTAAAACTTCAAGCGAATTTAAAAGGAATAAAGGTAGACTGAAAGGAATACCATGTCTAAAATAATTCAACATCATAAATAGAGACCATCTAAAAATGTTAAACCTACCTTCTAGGGTTACATATTGCATCATATAGTAGGCAAAATTTACATACAGCCTAGGCAGTGATTCTTAATCAAACCCTTTATGCAAAAATTCTAGTTGTTCTCCCTCCTCTAGGAATTTCTCCTTATCCCTTTTTTAGTCTCTTACTGATTTGTAAATTTTAGTTTCCTCTATATCCAAAATAGTTATGTGGGTAATGAGTTCCACTGTGATTTCTAAAGCAACACCATTAATAGTGATTGTTCTATCTTCCCAAGCATTCACAAACATGATTGAAATGTGTCTATCGTGCCCTTCTATCTTCTCTATAAAACCTGCAAAACCTCCCACTTATAAATCTTAGCGAATTATCTCATTATTTTTCACTTCTTGTAGCATTTTTTTTCTATTCTGTTAGGTAAGCCCATATTATTCCCAGTACAACAAACATAGAGGTGAAAAAGCCTTTCCCTACTCTAGACTTTAGTCTTCACAAGATAGAGCCAACAAGTAATGTTGTTGCTTTTGGTATTTGGGTGGTTTATTAGATGTTTTGGAAATTCTAGAAATTCTCAAGAGGCCCAAAAAATATTAATCAAACCAATATAAGGCCCCGACTAAAATAATGTTTCTAATATCTCTGTCCTCTATGAATTAGAGGCTTCCTTAATATGTCTAATGCTTTGTTAATTACAAGTACTTTCATATTTTATCCTTAGGATAAGATCCCTAGGAATTTCTTCATAGTATATCCATGACGTTTGTCCCAAAGAGGTCACACCCTTATTAACAAACCAATCCGCTATAGAGTTTCCTTACTTATAGATGTGTTGAATAATAACTTGCTACAAAGAGTCCATAATACTATAGCTTCCTATATAACTTATTTGATGGACCAACTAATAACATTTTTTCTTGACAAACACTTTATTATGATTTTCTAAACTCTCAATTGTTTATCCAATTTGATCCCCCATAGAGTTTTAAGATATTTAACCCAATGGTTAGATTTAACTCTCATGTCTCCATCATACGCTACAACCAAATTAACTTAATGGTCTCTTATTATTCCACCTCCTCCAACTGGACCCGGATTCCCTTTCAAATCTCTATCAAAAGTGAGCTTCATCCAACCCAAAGTGGGGATTTCCATTTATTTTTTTCCTAATTTCTTCTTTAGGATCTGGCTTTCCAAGTTTAGAAGTATCAATTTTCTAGTTGTGAACTAGAATTTGTTCATACTGAAGCAAACTTTTACCTTTCTTGATTGGTACAATATTATAATTTTCCAATATGTGATCAAATATTATTTTAGAAATAATTTTGTTGTTACAACTCTTCCCCCTAAAAATTTTATTTTTGTGCTCTCCCCAAATACCCCATATGATATGTAGCAATGAAAGTTTTCAAATTTTATTGAGAATGGAATTTTGAAATTGGTACCCCCATGACTACCACACTTCCATTAGAGAACCAGATTGTACCCAGGAAACATTAAATTTGTCAAAAAAATAGCTCCATATCTTTTGAGAAAAAGAGCACCTCACAAGTAAATGAAATACATATTCATTGTCCTTTTCACATAGGACACATTTGTTGGTTGATATACAACCTCTTCTTTAGTTATCAACTGTAAGTATTTTACTCTAAACCCTAACCTAAAGAAAGAAAGAAATTTTAGGAATTAGCCATTTTTCCCATAGTAAGTCCTAACTGATGTTGATTCTAGGTTCCTATGCTAGAAGATCATATCCTGATTTAACTTTGTAGTGTCCATTGAAAGAGTCCTAGACAATTTGACCTTCTTTATTAGTGCCTGCTATATGGTCATTTCTCAACAAATTTTTTAGGTTGATACCTTCAGTGTATCCTCCTGGTTTAATTTGTCCAAACTCAAACTTTTATAGTGTTTAAATCCTTACAACTCCTACCAATACTCATGCACTTTATACCCATATTTGTTTTAAATAGTTTCTTTCAAATGATGACCTATGTCACTTTGAATAAGAGGAGGATCTAAGACCTAAGTGTCTCTTCAGAAATTGACTGTGTGATCATTTTTTATTTTCCACTTAGACCCTGTTATAATCAAATCCTTATTTGAGATCATGAAGTTCCAGACATGTGAGTCGTGAATGAAATTATCTTACACAAGAATGTTGATCGGTTCCCTACCTTATAAATACTTAAAAGAAAGAATTTTATCCCAAAACATATTTGACTTGATGAATCTCCACATAAACTTCAAAATGATAACTTTATTCATCATTTACAAGTTTCTTAATCCAAGCCCACCATATATTTTTTTGGAGCAGACTTTATTCCAAGAAACAAGATGGAATTTGTTTATTTCTTCCATTTCAGCCCAAAGAAAATTGTGCTGAATTTTACCTGATTTATCCTCAACTCCTTTTGGAAAACTAAAAAGCAAAATTAGATATACAGAAAGGCTTTGAAACACACTTTTGATAAGATATACCTTGCTTACTTGAGAGAAGATATTGCCTTTCCAACCTGCAATCTTTTTTTGAAATCTCTCAACCAAAGGATTCCAAATGATCACAAAGAGATGATTGTTGAAGAGAAACATACCTAGATATGAAGAGGGTAATTCCTTGATTTGATAGCCTAAGAGAAGATTTATTTTAGCTTGTCTGGCCACCATAATATTGAATAAATACATAGAGATTTTGTTAAAGTTAATTTTTTTATTAGAGGCCTATTCATACTTCACCAAATTTTATTTAATATTTATCACTTCCTCCATAAATTTGTTAGCCAAAATAATGGTGTTATTCATAAATTATTGATGCATTACAGGTTCCATAGAATGGGTGGGTTTAAAACCTTTCAAATCTGAAGAAAGAATATCATTATAAATGAATCTACTCAGATATTTAGCCATAATGATGAAACGAAAAGGGGATAGGGGATCCCCTTATCTCACCCCTTTATCACTCTTAAAAAATCCATGAGCTACCCCATTCACCAGAACAGAGAACATGCATAATGTAATACAAGATCTAATGATTTTCTTGAATTTGTTTTGAAAGCCAAATTGAGACATAACTCTATCCAAGAAATTCCAATCTAATCTAGCATATGCCTTATCCATGTCCAATTTTAACACCATTACTACTTTTTTACTATTTTCCATTGAATGTATGGCTTCATTCACCATAATCACCCCATCTTGAATATGTCTACTTGGTACAAATCTTTCTTGTTGAGTTTGAATGATTTTTTCCATGAGATGTTAAATTTTTAGTAAAATTAGTTTAGTGATAATTTTATAATTATAATTACACAAACTAATAGGCCAAAAATCTGATAAGTTCACATCCCCTTCCTTCTTAGGAATAAGAACTAAAAAGGTATGGTTTAATTCTTTTAATAACTAAGTGTTAGAGAAGAATTCATTTATAGTTGCAACCACATCATCTCCTATAATATCCCAAAAATTTTGGGAAAATGTTTTGGTGAATCCATCTAGGCCAAGGGCTTTGTCTGGATTCATATTTGAGATAAAAAATTTAAGATATTCATTAGAGGTTATTGCTATGATCACTTCATTATCCTCTTGATTTACCAACTCTGGGATCACATTCAAAAATTCTTGCTCAAATATGATATTCTTCTTAAAATCATTCTTGTACAAATTTTTGAATAATCTGACACTCTCTTGATTGATATAATCTACATCAGAGGTAAGTTGACCTTCATTTATGATTAATTATTTAATAGGATTATGTTTCCTTTATTTTAAAGTGGACATTTAAAAAAATGGGTGTTTCTATCTCCTTTGAGCCAAATATTTCTAGATTTTTGTCTCCATAGTGATTTTTCTCTTGCTACAATAGTGTGATAGTCGCATAAGAGTTATCTTTCTTTGTTTTGTATCTCTATTTCATAACCCTTCTCCTCAATCTCTTCTTCAATCTTATAAATTTATACTTTTAAAGATTTTTTTTAAAGATGAACATTCCCAAAGACTTGTTTATTCCATTATTTAATCTTGATTTTAACCTTTTTCAAATTTTCAGCCAGGTTGAACATAGTTGAATTGCTTCTAATTGGATACCACCATTCTAAAATCCTATCATGAGTGTCAGGATGAGTAAACCACATGTGTTCCATTTTGAATGGATATATATTTACCTTGAAAATTTGATCCTTGATGCTTAACTCCACCAGATTGTGATTAGATCCAATCCTAGGGAGTGCCTTAAGAGAACCATCCTTAGATTCCTACCAATCTAAAGAAACAAAAACTCCGTCTAACCTACATTGAATAAGATTTTCACCTAGTATCCTATTACTCCAGGTAAATTTAGAACCTCTTAATTCTTAATCCAACAAACCTATATTATAAATAACAAAATAAAATTCATCTATGTTATCTATACACACTTTATTACCTTCTTTTTTATCGCCTAGATGTAAGGGAGAATTGATATCCCCTACCATAATCCAAGGAATATTTTTGCAATTATTTCTAAAAAATCTAATATCTAATATCTTCCCAAAGATTTATGTGAGCTGAAATAGAATTGGGAGCATATATGTTGGATAGAATCCATTGTTTATTATCAATCACATATATGAAAGGGACTACCACTTGATGTTAAGACTTGAGGATAGGTTTTCCCAATATAAATTTAGAATCCCAAAAGGTTATAATCCTACTTGAATCTCCAAATGTACTGACACAAATTACTTCAGCCTCACTCCAATAAGAATTTTTATGATTCATAAATAAATTATCCTCAATCTTAGATTCTTGAATTGCTAAAATAACTAGTTTATTAGTCCTTCTAAAATCCCTAATTTTTTTTGCTTAGTTGAACCATGCATCCCTCTGATGTTCCAAGAAAAAAAACATGATTAACTATACGTGAAGGTGAAGAGATACCTCCTTTAAATGGGAGGATTTTTTGAAATCCATCTACTATGTCTTCCTCATTATATTTTTTGAAATTATCTTTCTTAAAAGATTTACCTACTTTGGGTGGAGTTTTGTAAGCCGATCCTTTGCTACCTATCCTTGAGATAATCGATGAAGTAACTTTTGCTTTGGAATTATTCTTAGGTGTAACTGATATTTGTTTTGAGTCTATTTCCTCTTCATTGACCATGCTAGAAGGATTATTGATCAATTCCTTATAATCTTCTGTGTTATTAATATTGACAACTTGCTCTTGCATTTCCTCATCTTGCTCAAGAACTCCAAAATTATTTGGAGACTAAGAAGTTAAATTCTTTGGCACTTCTAAATCAACACTATTAATCTAACTTATGAGTGCATCTACTTCCATATCTATGCCCTTATGATTTACCTAATTGGGAATTGATTCTAACAAAAATTATTATGGTAAATTTTACAAGCCTTACTTTTCTAGAATTTTCTTCTCCCCAAGTTATAAAGAATATTTGGTTGCATTTAAATCCTTTAAATTTGCATCTAGAGTTACCTTATCTCCCTCCTCTATGACTGTTTTGGATGATTTTGAATCTATTTTCTTTGAAACTCCCAAAACCAAAATGCTAACCTCTAACCTTTCAGCCTCCTTAAATGAAACTCCCCGTTTACTTTTCCATGATGAAGTATTCAGAATAGAGGAACAAACTTTTGATGAATGCCCAAGTTTATGACACTTATCACACAAAAGGTCAAATATTTCAAACTCATTTTTTGAGATCTAACTCCAAAGGGACTATGTATAAAAACTAAGGATGAAAATTGTTTATTCACAAAAGTGTTCACATAGAACTTATCATGGACAAATATGGATCTAGTTTTGGTAGAAAAATCAAAAGCAATCAGATATCCAAATGATTTGGCAATGCTGATAAATAAATATTCCTCCAAGAACTCAATGGGCAAACCAAGAATCCTCACCCAAATCAGAATGAGGTTAATGTTCTCTATCTCAGGATCAAAATCTAGATGCCACTTTTTTAGAAAAAGACCAAATTCTCTAAAAAACCAAGGACCCCCTACTAGTATGTCATCATAGTCTTTTGGGTTACTAAATATGATCATAAAGAAGCCATTAACCATTTATAGAATGTCCATATGACCTTTAGGGCTCTATTTTTCTTTTGACCAAGATCTAAAAGAGTTAATATTGGGTTTAACTCCCATAAAATTGCCTACCAAATCATAATCCATTCTTGATGAGGCTCAGCTTATGAGAGGAGTGACTTGAACATGAATAATTTTTTCATCCTTGATAGTTTTGAGATGCTCAACTGGCCTAATTTATTTCTTGTCCATCTATCCAATCAATTTAGCACTCAAGGATGACTTACTCGGCACTTGTTTGAAGCTTACAAAGTCTGAGTTGTTGGGTCCTCCAAGAAAAAACCCCTCTATCTATCCTTATCTTGACAGGGCTTCAAACCTACTAAACTAGGTGGTTTCATCCTCTCCAATGCCATCTCCTTTCTCTCTTTCTGAATCTAGATTTGAAATTATTATTCCCCACTCTCCTCCATCTCCACATTGAATGCTTTCTATGCTACCACCACTTACCATGATCTTTATTAGTTATACCAGTGGTGTATAATCATCCCCAATTGGATGTTAAACTATGTGCATAAAAGGTTTTTAAAATAAGTTAATGAGGAATCAACCCAATGTATAAAAGACCAACATATAATATTAACAGTAATAATTATTTACATTTTTTTCTATGTTTATTTAAATTAAATTGTATCTTTCATTTATTTTCAAGCATTATATTTAATTCTAATAATATATATTTTCTTCTTTCGTAATCTTAATTTATTTAATCAGAAAAATAAATACTGCAATAATAAATAATATTAAACATTTTAATATTTTACTTAAAAAACTATATTTTATTACATTTTAAACATTATAAATAAAATAATTAAAAAAAACAATGTTTGATATTTATATATTATTGTCAATCAATAACATATTCATTTGAAAATATCATAAATTAATTGAATTAACATAGTCATTTAAAAATCTCATAAATTAATGAAATCTATGAATAATAAATATTATAATATTTTATTTTAAAAATTATATTATATTAAATTTTAAATATTATAAATTAAATAATTTAAAAAAAATGTTTTATATTTATATATTAGTGTGAATCAATAACATTTTCATTTAAAAATCTTGTAAACTAATTAAATTCATAAATAATATATTAGTGTGGATCAATAACATGTTCATTTAAAAATCTTGTAAACTACTTAAATTTATAAATAATACACTATTTTAATATTTAATCACAATTATTTGTATGCATATATAATATATTAGAATGTATATATATAATACATTGTTAAAACATTCAATCACAATTATTTTTTACGCATATATAATATATTTTAATGTATATTTAAAAAAATAAAATGTATATATATATATATATATATATATATATATATATATATATACTTATAAAAAAATACATTAAAGTATAAATTATATAATTTGTTATGATATTAAAACATATATTATAAAATACAATACTTATATATTCAAAATACAAATTATATAGTCAAAAATAATAGTAAAAAAAATATTAAAATATATATTATAGAATTTGTTACAATATTAAAATATATATTACAAAATACAATAAATATATTAAATTGTACACTTTTTCAAAAATACATAAAACAATCTTTTGGTAACTCATTAGGACATTTGTATGCAATAAAATGACAACAAACAATATTAACCACAACATTTATTTGCATGTTTTTGTAAGTTCATTTTAAATTTGACAAATTATTATAAATTAAATTCGATTGTATCTTTTTTTTTTACAATTATATTTATGCATCTCATTTAGTATTAATATTATCTATATTTTTATTTCATTTATGTTCATGCACTACATTTAATGTTAATAATATGTATATTTTTATATGATACTATCTATTTTTTTAATTATATATATTTGAATAACATGGCAACTAGGAGTCAATAAAATGCTATTATACCAATGGAGACTCCAACATGGTCTTTGGTCATCTAATAAATACAATATGATGATAATTTCAGTACAAAATAACTTATCATTCATATTGTGCATCATAGAATGTGAAAGCCCCCTATGGCTAGTATAAAACAAGATTTAATGGAATGTTTTTCAATTGTCAATCCTCATACAATTTTCATCACAGGGTTTAAAAGTAAGAAAACATATTCTAGAGGCTTTAACTTAATATATAATACAGTTGAAGATATTTTAAAATATGAACCCAAGCATATATTAACTTGAAATAGAATCCATGTTCCCAATCCTAAGCCTAAATCACAATGCCCAAATAGGACAAAAAAATTCAAAATATTAAACAATTCAAATCAAGTTAACTTGATTTTTGAGTTTATATGTAAATAATAATAATAAGATTACCATTTTTGTATTGAGAAGATCCCATCCACTTTTCAAATATTTTATGTGATTTCTACTTAAATATTTACATGTCTAATATGTTAGGTGGATTTAATACAAAGGTAATTTTTGATATATTTTTATACTAGTTTGAAATAATTATTATAATTAATTATTGTATTAATGGCTTGAGATTCATATTTAATAAATTTTATATCTTGCATTTAATAAATATTACAAGTAGAACTACATTTTTGGATTAATCATTAATATATTTTCAATTTGTTTTATAGGAAACCAACCATACCAACTATAAACACATCAGACATTTTCACCTATCCATCAATTTTAAATCTCAAATAATAGGTAGTTATGGAAAAGAAATTAAAATCATCGAGCCATTAGCTTCAACATCTGAAGGAGAATGCATGCATACAATGACTCAAACTACAATTAAAAAACTAAATCCGTACAAAAACAATTGGACTACTGAGGGTAGAGTACCCAAAAAGGGGTATTACATAGTGACACAAACAACAATGGCTCAGGGTAGTTTTTTAGCTTCAACATTATTGATAAAAGGAGATGACATTATTGTAACTTCATTTGGTCAAGAAACAAATTTATACTTCAACCAAATTCAAGCTAGAAAAATATAATCAATTTCAAATGGTACATTAGATTATGCAAACAAAAAAGATAACAAATCAAAAAGTCCATGGGAAATCATTTTCAACATGACATCTTCTATTACACATTGTTCTAAAGAAGATTCTACCATTCCATTATTCCAATTTGAATTCAAAAAAGTTAAGGATATTAAAGATATAACTTCAAATACAAATATTGACATTATTGGTATCATTGTATTTGTTACTGATGCATCTCATTTTAAAAGTCCATATGGAACTTTGAATGTTAGAAGAACACTAATATTTAAATATACCTCTGAATGCAACATCCAAGTAACCCTTTGGGGAAGTTTTTGTGATGAAGAGGGGAAACTATTACCAAATCTTTATGTTTTTACACTACAATTGGCTCTAATTCTTGCCATCCAAAAGGGGAAATTACAATCATATAATGGAAAAACAATAGGGATTGGTTCAGATACATAATTTTTTATGAATCCAAATATACCTGAGACACATGAGGTTAGGACATGGTTTGAATAAATTAGGACAACTTTGCAGGGGTCATCAATTAGTATAAGAATGATTCAGCATAAAAAAATTGAATACATCCTTAAATCAAGAGTTGTCAGGCAATCAAATTTATTTAAATTAGATGCCACAATTATACACATTAAAATGACAATTTGTTATTATCTATCTTGCATTGCTTTAATTAATAATAAATAGTGTAAAAAAATTGATTCAAAATAATGATGCAGTGTGGTATTGTCCAAAATGTAACATTAATGTACAAAATTGTGAAATAAGTACGCATTAAATTTTGTAGTGGAAGAACTACAGGTAAAATATGAACCATAAAATTTGATGATGTTATTACATTTATGGGTATCACAACAAAAAATCTACAAGAGATATGAATATCATCTAATGAGGTTTGGGAAATTGTTAAGAAAGTGTTATTCTGTAGGTACCATTTCACAGTATCAACAAAATCAAAAATTTATAATGACAAAGAAGAATTGCATTGTACCATATTGAATGAAATTAATTATGAATCTTCACAAGAAAATAAATCTTTAATTGATGCATTTTATGTAATTTAACATATGTTAACTCTAAAACTGATGTAATTAATTGTAATTTATGTTTAGTTGCATGTATCTAATATGTAAAGAAAATAGTTTTTGAAAATAATCTTGTGAGTACATTGTACTACTTTATTTTTTATTTTTTATTGGTATTATTCACTTTCCAACAATTTAATCACCATATTGAATTATGATCAATAGGCCTTTAGTTTTTTTTTAATTTTGAATTGAATTAGGTATTCGAAGAGTTTGTGATCTTCTAAAATGGTGCATTGTAAATCTTTGTATATTTTTATTATTTTAAAAAATTTAACCCATTATCAATTTTGTATTGATAGATATGTAAGGATCATTTTTGATCTCAAAATTAAATAAACAATGAAATTATTGTGTTTCTTGATTTACAATTCCAATATTCAATTGATATATTAGTCATTTTGCATATGCAAGAGTTAATGAAAATACATATGGAAGTAAATATTAGAATCACATTTCATGAATGCATTAACTAAAGTATGGAAAATGTCATTGTAACATTTTTTTACTTTAAGTAATCTTTTTTATTACTTTTATCTTTATTTTCAATAAAAAAGTTTTAGTTGTTAATAGAAAGAAGAATTTATCTTCATGATGTTGTCTAAAATCCTAATTTTTTCTCTATATTTTTTCTTAGTGAACATTTTATTTATAGCTACCATCTGGAATGGTTTTTAATTTTTTGAAAATTGGATACAAACTTTTAACAAATATGGCTTTCAGAGTAACTCAAGGCCCATTAAACAAGAAAACACTAAGGGAGAAGAAGATACACAATTGGATATTATTTCTGATATTAGGCAGTATGCATGGGAATGTAATGAAATAGGCATTGTTCAATTCTAAATAATTTTAACTACATTAAATGACAAAATAGACTGTGCAAAACGTGGTCAAAGAATACTTGAACAATAACTACTAATACGGAAATTGTAAAAAAAAATGGAATATTAGAAAAAAAACAAAAGGCATTCCTATATATATGGCCAATGATTGGATTGGATTAACAAAACTTTTTAAAATGAAAATATAGAAGAAAAGAAAATGAAATTTTGGTATTAAAAATAAAATGAAAAATGATAGCCAATGAAAAAAATTGCAAACATCAAATGCGTTATTGATACCAAGAGATAAAAGTGATGTGCACAAAGATCCAAAAGTAAACAATTGGCCAAAAAATGCACATCAAAAATGCAAACCAAATTAAGAAGATTGGAATATGCTCATGGCAAGAACAACATCATTCATGCCTCTAGAAACACAAAAATATTTTAAAAGATCTACACATTTGTATGTGACAAATATATTACTAATAATACATAATAAGCAAATAAGTTGGGCGAGAGGGGGGCGGAGTCATGTTCAAAACTTTACATACCTACCATATCTAATATATTTAATTTAGTAAATGACTAATTTTAATTTGCATTATATATGCATTAGGTTAAGAAAATAATTTTTCTCATTATACTACATTCTGACAAAATATTTTTTAAAACATGCATGGAAAATATTAGTCACTTTTAAATAGTTATATCTTTAAATAGTATACTATTTTTAGTTGGTATAAATTTAGATATATATAACTCTTTAAACAATTTAGTAATTAATGTTTCTATTATGACCATTATAGACACTAATAAGAAGTGAACAATTGAATAAAAAGGCCCGTTTGAATTATGCAATAAACAAGGATGAAATAAATGCATGTCGGTGGCTTCAATACCATACAAAAACAACAAATATATAACCACCACCTACAGATGATGCTATTAGACAAACTCAAAAAAAAAATCCATGAAATAATAGATAGTCTTTCTCAATACATCCATGCTCCATTTGTAAAGAATCGTATCTAGGTATTTAAACAATAAATTATCCTGGTGGTCTTACTTGTTATTGATGCATTGGTGAAATAAATATTAATTGCTTTTATGCAATGAATAACATGGACCTAGGTATACATCCTAAAGTTCTATCTGATCTCACTCAAGTTAAAGAAATGTTTATTAGAAGATTTAATCTAATACTGCAGGTAACTCATGCACGTGGTGGATAATACAAATATAGTGGCCATACTATTAGTTTCCCACAAGATATATCTTTTATTGTTAAGTACCTTACCCACCAACCTACAGACCTTGACATATTAGTATTAAGAAGAATTGGATCATAGAACAAACCATATTGAATTCCTTTGTAAACAAATCACATGTTAGTGAAGATGTGCACAATAAAATGGAGAATGATCCCTATTAGAGAGATGTTCAAATTGATTGCAAAGCACTAGATGCCCTATTGTCAAAGACTACTGATATTTCCTCTTTCCTTCATCACATTACAAGGGAGATTCAAGATATGCCAATTAGCAATATGGACTTTGATGATGACATAGATACACTTGTAAGTCTACAGCACCACCAAACATCATCATTTGTAACTTCTCTTCCAAATGCATGAAGAGAAGTTGATTGCATAAGAGATTATGTAAACAACACAAACATTGGCAACCCACCTATAATTAATTGGTCAAATGTTTATAATTCACTTGTTAATGAATACAACATTAAGGGGTTATTTTCTATGGCATTTTCGACTCTTTTCTCAATAGGGTTTTGCATGTACCAACAACCTCATATTAAAAAGATCTAGCTACAAGAATATGCTTTGCACTTGCTCTAATATAAATATAATTGATTTGGAAGCCACCCACACTTTCATTATTTATTTTTAAACCTAATTATGCATCATTGAAGCCAGGCAACATCAGTAGTATTTACAAAAAGAAACATAAAAGATAGCTTACCACTCACAATTTTAAACTTGCATGCATATCTAACACACTTTCCTAATGCAAGTATTATAGATCAATTAATGCATTTTAGGTCAATGCTTAGAGGTACACGCATATTTTAGTTAATATGTAAAAGTGAATTAATAGATATGATCACACAACTGGGATCACCAACACTATTCTTCACCTTGAGTGTAATAGACACTAGATGGCCAAACCTGCACAAAATCATGCCAAGAAATTCAAATTTTACCCTAGACAACAATCCCCAATAGAGAATCAAAGCCTGATTGTGAATCCCCATCTTGCATGTTCATACATGGAAAAAAGGTTTACAATCTTTTGTGAAGAAATATTTGATAAACATCTTCATAGTAAAGATTATTGGTACATGTATTCATACTTAAACTATTTTTTTTACATTTCATACATATTAAAAACCTATCTCAGGTTAAAATCAAATTTAATGTATTTTTTATACTCAGGTATGAATGGAAACATAGAGGATCTACGCACGTCCATGGCTTCATATGAATAGAAAATGAACCAAACATGGATACATTAAATTGGAAAAATGCACTTGAGGTTGATTTTGCAAGGAAATACTTTGATCTATATGTAACAACATGGAACCCACGTAACAATGATAGCCTCCACAAAATAATCCACCATTCTAATCTCAATGATCCATTCTTGCTCACCACTGATGCAATATTGCATAGTGATCCTCAAAAATATTATGAGGAAATTCTAAGCCAAGTTCAATGTCACACAAAATGCAATGAGCCTACATGCTTACGAAAAAAAGGAATAACTTTACAATGTAGATATAATGCCCCATGGCCACAACAAGAAACTTCAAGCATGTTCATTGATAATTAAGGCTGAAATACTTACCTTCTAGCACACAATGATGAAAGAGTAAATATCCATAATGCAAGCATGCTTTCAATATGCCATGTAGATGTAGATTATCAACCAGGTATTTGCCAACATGTTGTACTCAAATATATAGCAAAGTATGCAGCAAAAGCTAAAAACAAATCTAAAAGCTACCATTATATGCTAAGAAGGATATAATCTACAATTGGAGCTAAAAGCGCAGTCAGGAGTGCATATAACAAGTTTCTATCAGAAACTATTATTGATTGTGACATAGGTGCACAAGAAACATGCCACATTGAAAAAGCTACCTTTAACAATTTGTCGCTAAACCTTTACTACCTTATCTGTTGGCAAACAAATCTTCAGACAAATTCTTCAAAGTGCATCTATTGACAACAATCTTTCATCTTTCAGTGACACATATCTAAAATGCCTTGCTTTTCTTGACAAAATGCCACTCATTGAAGCTAGATGCACATGGCCTTATAATAGTAAGAGGAAAACTAATCAATGGATAAAGAAACCAAATCAATTAATTGTTCATATATTCCCTCATTTATCATCTATACTTGTTGATTCACCATTATCTAAGGATTTATGTTGGATAGAGCTCTTAATTTAAAAACCATTTCACAACAATGTAATGGACATTGGTTTGAATAAGGTAGACATTATTAGGCATTGGGAACAAATTAAAGATTCTTATAATCCATCACATACTAAGCGAATACCTACAGAAGAAAATAACAATGTCAAAACAAGCAGTGATGAAAGTGATAATGAAGAAAATCTACAACATGATATGGAAATGTAGGGAAATCTTATCTCGTACACACCCCTTTGGAAATGCTGAGCTAGATGTCAATAACATGCTTGGACTCCGTGACTTCGACAACAAGCACAACTGGAATCATTCAGATATCCTGCTTGACCAACACATGATTTCACAACAATTCATAGATTCGCAACATGCAAATTCAAATTATGTAGACATTGAGTACAACAATAAACCAATATCATATGAGTTGTCAAGTACCCAACAAATAGCCTTTAACATAGTTCACCAACATGATCAAAAAAGCCCATAAGGTACACTGCTTCGAATGATTGTATAAGGAACAATAGGGACATGTAAATCTTACTTGATAAGCATAATCAAACACACCCTAGATAAGCTTTCAGAAAAAAATAATGTCTCCCCTACTTCTTCTTGCTCCAACTGGTGTTGCAGGATTTAACATAAATGCATCAACAATACATTCAACACTTCACATCCCTATCCAAGAAATGAAGACGTTGGAGGGATAAACGTTAACAACTTTCCAAGAAGAAATGAAACTAATTCAATATGTGCTCATATATGAAATGAGTTTTATAGGGCCAAAGATGCTCAGTAAGATAAATAATCGATTGCATTAGACATTTCCTCAGCAAAATAACAAAGACTTTAGTAGTTTCTCAATTATACTCATTGGAGACCTTGGACAACTCCCACCTATAAACGACATTCTAATGTATGCAGGAAGATATTTTGGGCACACATTATGGAAAACATTTGATACAATTCTTACATTAGAAAAAAAATTTTGCCAACAGTGATGCACAAAAAAACAATTTCTATTCAATTTTTTTTTAATTTACATCAGAGATGCAAACCCAACAGAGGAAGATTGGAATATGCTCATGTCAAGAACAACATCATTCATACCTCTAGAAGAACAAGAATATTTTAAAAGCTCTACACATTTGTATGCAACAAATGCACTAACAATAATACATAATAAGCAAATGTTGAAATCACTAAATATGCTAATTGCTTTATGTAGAGCCAAACAAAGCAGACAAACAAATACATCTAACCATAAGGAGACTCAGCTTGAGCCAGTTGTACTTCCATGTAAAGAATAAAAAATTATGTTAACATCCAATCTATGGGTGAAAGCATGATTAGTTAATGGAGCTGTTGTGGAAATTGTTGATATCATCTACAACTCAAATTCAAAGCCACCTTTTCTACCCATATATGTAGTTGTTGCATTCAAAAAATACTTTGACCCCCCATGGGATGTAAAGAATCTTACACATGTACAGATTGCTCCTAATACACAAGGTAATCGTCGCCAGATGTCTATAAAAATAACATGAGATCTAACCATATATAAAGCACAATGAATGACACTTAATAAATCAATAATTGACATTGGAGACATTGATCTCCAAGGCTTAGCAATTACCGTCGTATCAAGAGTATGTTCAATAAATATCATGTATATCTATCTTGCATTTACCTTTGAACGTTTTGCAATAATAAAAAAAAGTAAATATGTAAATCTTCAAAAATCAAAGGAAAAAAGATTGATAACAGTCATAAGAACTCTAGCTTTGTAATTATTGTTATATACAAAAAAAAAAATTATAACTATTATTACATACAATGCATTTTGTAGCTTCAACACTTTCAACATTAATATATATTATAAAATCTGATATAATATTAAAATATATATTATATAATCTAATATTTATATAAATTATATAAAATATATAATATTCATATATATAATATAACAAATTTTCAATGTATAGAAATAGTATAATAAATTTTATATAATATTTCTAAAAAGGTAATCAAATAAAATGATAATTGAATTACGTGACTTGAATCCAAAGAGATTCACAAGATAGTGAAAAATAAATATAATCAATAAGTACTAAGTCGATGCCATCCATTAGTGATGTTAGTTTGTTAATTTCAACATTTAATAGTTGTTCAACTCATAACATAGCACAATCAACCCAAGCTCACCATGTCCACCATCAAATTTTCTCTTTAATTAGAATACTAACAATGATGCTCTCTCAGGGTGATATCTTATATCAAATCGTTATTGTCATAGCAAAGAAATCTTCGAAATATGAAACGAATCTAAAAATAATCTACCACAATATAACACATAAAAAGAAAATATATTCCAAAAATGAAAATAATACATTTACTGAATATAATTAGTTAAAAAAAAATTCAATTCCTCCAACTTTCCTTGTACCTTTAAAACAATTGCTAATTGATAAAACTTTAAAAGTATATATATATTCAAAAAATGAAAATAATACATTTACTGAATATAATTAGTTTAAGAAAAAATTCAATTCCTCTAACTTTCCTTGCACCTTTAAAACAATTACTATTTGATAAAACTTTAAAAGAAAAAGAAAACGAAAACGACGCTAATACAAATATGAAATATAAGTAAGAGTAAAAGAATGATATAAGATAAAAGAGGAGATGCCAATAACTCAAATCAAGTAACTTGTAAGTCCACACTAAAGAGGGACCATACAGTGGTGTTTAAGAGGAATCTAGAAACCTATGCAACGTAAACTAATTAATTTGTATTGGGTCAAAATTTGAATGCAACGCATTTCACGTGGTGGAAGTGGTGATGTCAGCAACAATTTTTTTTTTTAATCCTTATAAATGAAGGATAGGGCACAGGCACTTTGCAAATAGGGATTTAATTGTTTGGAGGAAGCCATGGATGCGATCGCCTCTCTCTCTCTTCCCCTCTCCCTCTCTTCCCCTTTTGGGTCTCCCAAGCTGGGTTTGATCGAGATGAAGATGAAGATGAAGATGAAGATTAAAATGGAAATCACGGCACGCCAATGGGTTAAGAAATCCGGCGGAAAGATAGGGACGAGGTCCGTGTGCAGCGCAACAACCGAGTTCCTGTCGGACATTCTGAGTGTGGACATAACGGGGTCAAAGAAGGCCAAGAAAAAGCTCGCGGACACATGGAGAGAAATCCAGGGGGCCAACGACTGGGAAGGGTTGTTAAATCCCCTGGACGATGTCCTCCGCAGGGAGATCATCCGCTACGGCGAATTCGCCCAGGCTTGTTACGACGGCTTCGATTTCGACCCCTTCTCCAAATACTCGGGGAGCTGCAAGTACCACTTTAACGAGCTCTTCCAGGGTGTGGGGATGTCCGATTACGGCTACAGAGTTACCAAGTATCTATACGCGACGTCCAATATAAATCTGCCTGGGTTTTTCCAGCGGCCGCGCGTGCAGAAGCTGTGGAGCAAGCACGCCAACTGGATGGGCTTCATCGCCGTGGCGACGGACGAGCAGGAGATAAAGCGGCTGGGCCGCCGGGACATCGTGGTGGCATGGCGGGGAACCGTTACGTATCTCGAATGGATCGCCGATCTCATGGATTACCTCCGCCCGGCTGACCTGAATCCGGCGCACCCGCACGCGGACGTGAAAGTGGAATCAGGATTCCTGAACCTGTACATGGCCGAAGATAAGGAGTGCCGCTACTGCAAGAGCAGCGCCCGGGAGCAGCTTCTACGGGAGCTGAGGCGGCTGGTGGAGATGTACAAGGGCGAGCAGCTGAGTATTACCATCACCGGGCACAGCCTCGGCAGCGCGCTGGCGATGCTAAGCGCCTACGATGTGGGCGAGCTGGGGTTGAACTGCGTGGAGGGCGAGGGCATGCCAGACAAGATACCCGTGACCGTCTTCTCTTTCGCCGGGCCTCGGGTGGGCAACAGGGCATTCAAGAAGCGGTGCGAGGAGCTGGGCCTCAAATTTCTCCGAGTCGTCAACGTCCACGACAGTGTGCCTAAGGTCCCCGGGATCTTGTTCAACGAAAAGTTTAAACTGGGCACGGAGTGGACAGGGAAACTCCCCTGGAGCTACTGCCACGTAGGCGTAGAGCTGGCGTTGGATCACAACATCTCGCCCTTTCTCAAGCGCACCAACGATCCTTCCTGTTTTCATAACTTGGAAGCGCATCTGCATCTCTTAGACGGCTACCACGGACCCGCCCCCGCCCACCGTTTCGCCCTCACCTCCGGCCGGGACCCCGCCCTCGTTAACAAGGCCTGTGATTTCTTGAAAGACCATTATTTGGTGCCCCCCTTTTGGAGGCAGGATGCCAATAAAGGCCTCGTTAAGAACTCTGAGGGTCGGTGGGTGCAGCCCGATAGAATCCGAATTATAGACGAGTCACCTTCAGATCACCTTTCATCCCCATCCCCATCCCCATCCCCATCGCCATCCCCATCCCAACTAATTTCTATTAGTACACAGGCTTTTAAATAAAGTTTAGGGTGCTCCATGCCCATGCTCTTCACAATTGGAAAGTGATGCCTCACCTCTCCCGTGCATTAATTACATCATTCACTTTAATGCTGCTACTCCCAATGCAATCAGAATTGAACCCCTCCAACTCCAACTCCAACTCCATCTCCAT
This sequence comes from Torreya grandis, assembly GCA_037957365.1. Classification (NCBI taxonomy): domain Eukaryota; kingdom Viridiplantae; phylum Streptophyta; class Pinopsida; order Cupressales; family Taxaceae; genus Torreya; species Torreya grandis. The sequence continues at coordinate 406,272 of JARHVA010005567.1, read as the reverse complement.
CTCCATCTTTAACGGGTTCGAACCTCATGTATAAATGCCCTTCAAAAAACAAGGGCTGCAAGTGTGTCGACTACATTAATTAAGCATTGTAGGTTAAGGAGGGGTGGGAAGGGGCGTTGTCAATTGTGTGTCCATTGTATTAAGAATTGTAACTTAATATAGTAAGTGGCAGTTCTGAAAAAATAAAAGTTATAATTGTGTATATTGTATTAAAAATTGTAAATTAATTGGGTTTTTGAATTTATTGTAAAAGTTTGTTTGTATTATGTTTATATGTCTAATATGTTGTCGCTTAAATGAAGAATTATATTTTAAAATTTTATTAAATTTTAAGAATGTTAAATTTTATGTACAATTAAAATAAATATAAAAACTCAAAAATTATTGAAAGCTAAATTATAAGTCAATAGAACAAAGAGTTTGTTACTTTTCCTTTGAACTTTATTTATTTTTTTAATTTCTATATTTGTTTTATGCAAAAAAAACTATATATCTAATCAATGTCCTTTTCTTATCCCCACCTCCCCTTAAAAAAATCATTGTATTCTACAATAAAAATAATGAAACATCATATATATTAAAAAAAAACATATTTGTAAATAAAAATAAAATATAATTAATTTTAATATTAAAGTTTTTGGAATCATGTGTCATTATGGATTATTAAAGCATAAAATTTTAATGATGAAATTTAATAAAGTATATTTAATTTTAATATTTGTAAATTATTTTATAATTTAATATTATAAATGACATTACAATTATTAATTTAAATTGATGTGTTAATTGGCATTTTTTTTTTGACATTATAATCATTAAGTAAATAATATATGCTTAAATAAGAAGTTACAAAATGTTTTAATATTTGAATATAAAATTTTATAATTGTTTATATAATGTCATTTTAAGCTTTTTGATTAGTTTAAGAGAAAATTGCTTAATGCAAAAGTGATTCTTATAGATATGTCTTGACAGTGCTAATATGATATATGATAGATGTATACACATGTTTTATCTATTAGAGTGAACTCTTAGTGTCAAATTAATAACTAAATAAAATATATTCATATGATTGACATTTTTATTTTTTCGATTTAGTGAAACCAAAAAAGAAAAGAAAAGCAAGCAACAAAACCAAGGAATGGGCTACCAAAACAAAGCTAAGCTCTTGTTTCATTGCCAAAACAATAAAAAAATATGGATGAAGTGAAGCGCAGGGGGTGAAGGCACAATAAATAGGGGATTAGGGCACATTATGTAGGTATGACATGCATGAAATAACAAAAACACCGTTTGTTTTGGCTGCAATCTTTGTTGTTGTGTCTCACAACTATGTTTTGGGGTTTGGAGTGTGGTAGGACGATTGTGATTTTTGGCAGAGCTAGAGTTTTAATGGCAGAGTGTTCTCTACATGTTGGGTCTACACCCACATTTTCTTCCGTTCTCCATCACAAATCACTAATTTATCAACCTCAATGAACTAGGATGCTCGCTAACTCAAGAGTCCATGTTAATAATGTAAGGAATGAGAGTCCCTAGATGAAATTGAGGTGCATCAAGGCAATTAATGAAGAGTCTATTATTACCATCAAACATAATGATATTGAAGAAGAAAAGGTTTTGGTTTGATTTACAAGTTTGTGGGTTAGGGGCCTCATTGCAAGAGTCACACAAACGGGTAATGGATCACTGGAAGGTTAAAGTGCATGTCGATATTCATAAAGGATCAAGATGCTTTATAGCCATTTTTACAAGAGAATAAAATTGAGTTAAGGGTTTCAAAACTGCACCATAGATTTTTGGTAGATCAGTGTTATTCATGACATCATGGAACCCCATATTTGACTTCTTAGAAGAATATCTAAAGGAAGCCCATGATTGGGGTAATATAATTCAACTTCCCTCCACACTTGTGGGTCGAAGCCATTCTTTCAATGATTGAAAACTCCCTTGGAGAGACAATTTGTATTTCCTCTGAACTCATAATAAGAAGCATAATTTTATACCAAAATTTGTGTTCAAATGGATGTGAGCAACCCTGTTCATAAAATAGTGGTTAAAATATCCATAATGAGATGTGTTTGAACAAACCTTGGACTATAATAACCTCCCATTTTTTGGTTTGATGTGCCACAACCATGGTCATTTGGCTAGAGACTGCGTCTTCGCTGTAATTGTTACATAACACAAGGAAAAGGGGAAATTCAAGGTAGTTGACATGTCACTCCTTGATTTATCTCTAGCTAAATAACCTGTTTGATTTGTGGATTATTATGGTTGATTAGTTGATTAACTAATATTTGATTAAGCTTGATGACATATGTTAATTATGGGATAGTTTATGCTGCTTAATTTACATGATTAATTTGCTATGAGTTAGCAGTACTTTTATATTTTGTACATTGTGATCATGTTTATACAACATTATTTTTATGGATATAATGATGTTTTGGTTTAACTACCATCATTGTTGTGAGGTGGATGCATGACAGATTCTTTTTTCGGAGTATGACGGAGGGAGAGTATCATCAGAGAGGGTGGTTAGATGGAGATGTTGGGGGTCGATAGAGAATGAATCCGAAAACCCTTGCACACACCACTTAAAATATCATGTTTCATAATAAGTTGTTTGATATAGATTTCATAACATGTTTTGTGTACTTTTCTCTTTAGTTGATTGTTATTATACTTTTTGATATAATCTTGATTATTGATGATGATCGTATGATTGTTTGAGTGAATTTACTAGTTTTGTGATCATACTAGTTTATCTTATATAGTGCACTTTTTGATTGAATGAGTTCGGTTATGTTTTACTTACATTATTGTGTTGTTAAGTATGGCTACACAATGTTACGATATGATGATATATTTCAATAATAATAATAATAATAATAATAATAATAATAATAATAATTATTATTATTATTATTATTATTATTATTATTATTATTATTATTATTATTATAAGCTAAATCTATATGTCAAAAGATATAAATATTATTATTTTAAAATACCTTTGTATTTGATTGACTATTGACCCAAGGTTTGTTTTTAAATATACTGAATATATTGTTTTTATTATTAAATGATTAAATAATCATTGCATATATGATAGGGGATAATATAGTCACACAGAACTATAATCTAATAATATCTAAAAGTATTATCATGTGATATAATCTATATTCTATAGTATTGGACGAAGGTCATTGCATGAGAATACTTTGGTCATCGATGAGATGTTAGACTTTGCATGAAAAAAGAGATTGGAAAAAATTGATTAAAGTACACTGGTTGTTGATTGTTTGTTATCATGTGGATTTTAAAAAGAATACAAAATGATTTTTATATAAGCCTCAAGATGATTAGGGTTGGTAATCATCCGTTGACTTTGGTTAAGCTTCTCTTTTGAGAAAAATATGGAGGTGACTGTGTTTGCATGGTGATTGACTATCGAAAGTTGTTGAATTTTTTTTGTATGTATTTAAATAGTCAGTTGAAGCAACCATTAATGATGGGAAGAAAAATAATGATTAAGAATAACAAGAAGAGAAGGAGAACTGTGGGGGGACACACAACTCACGCCATATAGGAGAGAGTTGAAAAATGTAAATAAGGTAAAAACTTGAAGGGCAGAGGAAGGAATTTAGTCGATTTCATTGGCAGACAGATAGGTGTTGTATTTCAATCCATATGTAAATAACGTAAGGTTTTTCAAACTAAGTATTGGGTGAATGGTTTTTCTATGTTTTAAATTTAGAGATTTTGAACGGTATGTGGAGCCCTGTGGATGGCTTGGACTCCACAGAACTCCACCTATGACTCAGGGAAAACCTAGGGTTGAGGGTTAAACCATAGAAATGCCTCGACTATTAAGATTTTATAAAACTAGTATTAAAATCTCTCTTGGTTCAAAAAACTCTGTACATTAGATAAAGAACTATCCTTGATGGATATATATTTGTGGCTCTAACTGGATTATTCAAATCAGTTGTATATAATCATTTGAGTATTTGAATTTCAAATTAAAACTCAGGTTAGTGGTTGAAATTTAACTGCATATACACCGTTGGTCTTTAGGTGTAAAATGAGTAATTTTTGTTATATGAAATGGGTCTGTGGATGTACACACAAACACACATATAAGTATATATATGGTTAAAATTGAAGGGTACACACACATATTTGTATATATATAAATATATTTGTATATACATTTTTAAACTAGATTAAAGGGATTTGTGATACTGAGTTCATACACATTTATATGTATAACCCTATTCTTGACTGTGCATACACATTTTATTCAACCGTGCACATACACATTTTATTTGATTATGTACATATACATTTTATTCAACTGTGTGTTTATACATTTTAATATAAACTCATGTTACAAATTTATCAGGATTTTCTAGAGGGTAGTATTACATTGTGAACTTACTTGTATATGCAAATTAGAGGTTAAGCTCCGTTGTGTTAATTTTGATACAAATACCTACAGGTTCAATAATTTATTTATATTATTACCTGTATAATGAAATTATGTAATGAACATATTAGTTCATACGGTATTATGAAATTAGTTGGATTAGTCATCTTAGAGAACCCAGGTATGGGTAGGAGGATTATTGTTTGTGAGCTGTGTTGTGGTTTTATACAAAGATCAAGCCTAGTTTTGTTATTTGATTTCGTAAGTTTTTATATAATCTTAATGTGTTAGAACTATACCCAAACATGGATGACTATGTATTCTAAAATAGTCTTTTAAATAATAGAAAGTTTAAATACAATCAATTTGGGGATTGAGCATGAGGAATTATTTAAAGGCTTTCAAACTGTTTCATATGATTATATATATGACCCACATGGGGCTTAGTTGACTATGTTTTTTAGATTAATTATATGCATTTAATTTTATGAAAATTTTAAAATAACTGAATTAGAAATGTTATATGATTGGATGTATGTTACATTTGGATTTTGTGAAAGTCTGTATGTTTGTTTGAAACAAGTATAAATATGAAGAAATTATCTAGTTTCTAAAAAGGGGCTATGGGGCTATTTTATGGATTGGATGTATACATTACAGTATATGAAATACTATAAGTCATGGACAATGGATGTCTACTTAGAATATTTCATACACAATAAATAATTATATTGTATTAACAATGTTTTATGGAATTATATATGCGTGTGTGTGTGTGTGGGGTATAAATACATGATTTTTGGACTTTGTATTATATCTGAACATATTATATATTTTAAATATATATATGCATGTTATAACATGTTATACTTAGTTGTATTGTGCTTAAAAACATTATTACCATTGATGCATAATTGATTACTTGACTTATATTTTAATGTTATGATATAAACATTAAAATATCATATTTAAGAGATTAATATAAGTAATTATGATGTTTGGACTAACTTTGTTTATATGTGGAATATAAACTATATTTATAAAGCTTGAAATATAATATTGTTTCATGGAGAAATAACATTATGAGTTACTTGGTATGATAAATAACTAACAATTTTGATGAGATAATACTCAAATGGTATGTTTAAGACTATTTTTGGATTCTATTTATTATATATAATAAACTAGATAAATGGATTCATTGCACTTCATTTGATGGATTAAATGAATGTATGATAAATTTTGTACTTAGCTAAATTTAGATGTGCTAAGGAAGAATATTTATGATTAAATATATTGATTTTATTATTATCATATGTTTTTATCAAATCTTGCATTCATGACCTTAATTAAGTAGTGGATAGATTTCATTGGCTTAATTAGTGCCATCAATGCAAGATGAGGTGTAATCTGATCAAGTGGTGTTTATGAATTTGACTGATCGTAGAGATCATTTATTATTAAAACTTTATCCAAAATAATGTTTGATAAATATTGTCATTACATATATTGATATAGTTTTCATATTTATACGATATCATATTAGAATGAATTTATTTATGGTACACATTATGTATTATATATCTTCCACATACGAGTTCTATTTTATTACTCTAGAATCCTGCACCATCATTATCTACCCATCCATGAAGGGAGGGACATCCCCTTGTTTGGGAGATAGTGTGAGAGATCTACGGTCCATGGTTGGTGTGAAAAATCCCTTAGATTATGCTCTCCCTCCCAACTGGAGTACTATAATTGAGACTACACTTGAGATTACATATTGATACTTGAATTATGGAGACTTTACTCAAAGGAGCTTTGTATCATGTTTTATAATTTGAGATATTATTATGTATTGCTGAAACTATATCTTTTATATATTGTACTTCTATAATAGAAGTTGTAATATTATATCAGCTGTGTCTGAATTTATACTATTTCATTTATGATGTGATGCAATAATTATGGTAATTCAGTATTGTTCATAATCTCTATATCTATTCATGGTGATCCTTAGCTAAGTGTATTAACTATAACCTTTAAGGTTAACTAAATTAATACAATTAGTTAAAGATCACTATTTAAGATTTCTAGTGGTGAAAACTATATGTTGATGTATATTTAAATTTTTAAAAATATTACAATATTCTGGTAAAACCTAGTGGGGTTGTTACATGACATAAATGAAAATAAAAATCCCAAACCTGAATCTAAATAGAAAGAGAAAGTTTAAGAGAATGAAAAATACCATCCTTCAAGTCAATTTAAATTCTAACTATTTAGAAATTTTAGGGGCAAGAGTGGATGACTTATAAGGTACAAATATATTGAAAACTTTAGACCACCTTAAAGATCCAATTACTAATAATCAAGTTCATTAAGCAAGTCAAGCAATGCCAAAACTTACCCCAAGGGAAGTGAAAAGTGATGTAGGACAGTAAATAAGTGAAGAGTTAACAAATAGTGGAACAAGATATCTTCAAAGAAATGAAGAAGTGTTAAACATGGCTTCTTTGCCTTGTTACATTCCTAATAATGATGGGGAACAATTTAATAGATTTGATTAGGGTGAGCCATTCAAAATTATAGCTTACATTATGGGTTGGGGCAATCCTTCACTCTCCTTGAAAGCAACTAGTGAAGACAAAGGAAGAAGACACATGAATCACCAATTCTTCCAAAAAATAGTGATTTCTTTGGGTTTGTTGTTATGACCAACCCACTTTGTTAGTGTATCTTTGTATATTTTTGGTGTGTCTTTACTTTAGGTTTTGTTAATATTTTTTAAATTTTTGGTAATTTAAAAATATTAATTCTGTGTCATTGTAACATGGTGTGCTTTCATATCACCTACTTTTTTGTGAATAGTTTGTAATATTTTTTGTAAACAAAATAACTCTAGTTTATCAAAAATAAATAAATAATTAAAACAAATACTCCCACACTCCAATACACTTAGGCAAGCCTCTAACACCAAACTATTTATGATTTCTAAAGAGGATAATCTCTTTCAAAAAGTCAAATCCACAATATTATGCTATTTTATTTAAAAAGAAAATCCTTACATTTGTTGTGGAGGAAGATAGTAGTGCACATAGGTCAATCATGGGTAGAGTTGGGGAAAATAAAACATGTTTTTGTTTCAATATGCAAGTTCAATTCATGGAGCTTGAAATTTTTTATTTGTGTTGAAGGACTTTGTTATTTGTTTTTTCACAATCAAGCAATGTCAACATTCAAATTGTGTACATGTTAAACCCATTTTTTTTATCTGGTTTAGGATTCAATAATGTTAGGATCCAAAAATCTACCTTAGCAGAACATTTTTATACCTTGGGTCATCACATTTGCATTGATAAAGTTGAAATTATCACTAAAGATGATCATTTTTTGAGTAGAAAGGTCTATGAAGCAATCAAAATCGAGAAGAATCTGAACAATTTAAATCAAGATGATGGTTTGGTTCTTAGTGATCATTGATTGCCTGTTATTTAGATGGTAAAGAATAAAAATTAATAAATTATTAATTTTTTTATTTTTTGCTACTCTGACCTAGCCAAAATTTTGATGAATGATGGATATTTATGTTGTTTTCACTGGAGTTTACTTGCATGGATTTCACTGATCTCTTCCTCTTGACGATGGGTCTTGTTGAAGACTTGAATCATTGAGAGTAATTATTTCTATTTTAACATAGTCTCCTGGTTTTTTTTTAAAAATATAATATTATTTTATACTAACTCAAATGTGAGCACTAATGTTAGGATATCCATAACATTCCCCCCTTAGTGTGAACATGGGGAAAACATTATTTTGTACTGCAACTACCATCAACAGAGCTTGATCATTATCTGGATGGTTTTTTTAGAACAACCAACAACCTTAAGGATGGTTTTACACTCAGATAACCAACAACCTACAAATAACTAGGATGGTTTTACACTTGGATTACCACCAACCTACAAATAACCAAGATGGTTTTACACTCAACTTATCACCAACCTATAAACAAACATTATGGTTTTACATGTGGTTAACCAACAACCAAAACATTTAGAAGGTTTTATAGTTCTACCAACAACCTACAATGATAGTTTTATAAGCAACCACAAACCTATCATGATGCTAAAATACTTTTTTATTTCTCATCACTATCTTTACCTTAAGGGGAAATACAAAGAAAGAAGCTCACTTATTATAATAATTGAACAATTATGATCCATCTATTCTTATTTGTAGAAAGTAAAAATATAACTAAAAAACAAACCATAACTCCATTACACGGCCCTATCGCTTGTGACTAATGAGAGGATGTTGAATTTCCTCCAACCTCTTGTTTTCTCCATCCTCCTATATAGGAATCTTATTATTCAATTGATGAATATTTTAAGCTCATATGCATGTCATTTTGAATGGAATAGGGTCCCCCCACAAGATTGACGCTCATATGGATGTTGAGTTCAGCCAAAAATATGTCTATTATAATAAGAGGTATATATTTGACTTCAAAGAAAAAATGACATAAAGGAATTTTTAAAAATGATGACACATAACTAATGAATCAACATTACAACTAAAATTATTAATTTCTACTGATTTTTTGACAAATAATTGACATGCGTGACTATTTTGCCTAGAAGACATAACTTTAATAATAAACACTTTTTAAATTGACTCAAAAATGACTTTATGGTTGACTAACCATATGACATTTTTACAATGATATTAAAAATACATTAAAATTTAATAATACTAAGAACTATATAAACAAACTTTAACTACAATTAAAATAAAACTATAACTCCAGATGACTCTTTGGAGCTAATAACAATATAAAAAACTAAGTATAACATTAATAGACTAAAATATACTAAAGAATCAACTAATAACAAATGACATTTAAAAAATACCACCTAAACCATGACACTAGACATTTATAAAAAAATTGATTATATTGATAAAGTAATTGATCAATATAAAGGCCTTTTATCAACTAACAAAAGAAATCTAAAATAAATTCTAACTAGTCGACACATGGTAGAGAAAAATACATATCTCTCAACAAATATAAAATACTATAATCAACTAGGTACCTTTTAACATAAATGAATAAGACACATCTATTCCTAATTGGAAAAGAATGGTGCATATGTATGCCACTGATCGCTCAGCTTCAGGTTGCTCAAATTTGATTGGTGAAAGTGATGGTAGATTCAAAGGAAGGTAATGTTTATGTAGCATTTAATGAAAATATTGGTCAATACAAGTGACAACCTGTAGAAATATTATAGGGTGACAGATATGGTAACAACATAGTATGTGCTTCTATTGTATCCATGTGCTTACAGGTTATAGGAACACCTTTTATTTTTGATTTGATATACCATTCTAGATTATAATAAAACTAACGTACTCTCCTATAAGTCAAACTGCATTTTTTGCACTTGGAGTGGACAAAAACAAAAGAGCAATCTACGGAAAATAATCATAAACTAACTGGGAGCCCAATTTCTATGTAAGTATTAATAGTTGTAAAAGTTTACTATTGGTTATAAACAACCACAAATTTTTTTATAGTGAAAAAATGAGGCTTGGGAGACATGAGGAGTTTGAATACAACCAAATAGGACACATATTAGAACATGAGGGATCCATAAATTTCAATTTAAATCTAGAAATTCAAACCTTGATGCTAGGTCTATATATAAAAAATTGTCAGATGCTCAATCTAACTGTATAATTTGGCATACATAAACACTAAAAAAATACCCTAAAAATTCATTACAACATTAATTTTTCTCATGATCCATGGAAACCATGAACATCAATGGTTTTATCCTGTACAATATCTCAGGACTCCATAGCCGCTCTAATACCAAATAATAATTCTGGTTCAGGTTTACACACATTCAACACCAAATAATTATTTAGATAAAACAAATAATCAACTTAATTGATATTGAGTTCAGTATATTTCTTCAATTGATTCGGGGTTATATATAAGAGAGAGTGATCCTTCAAACAAGGAGTCAATCATCATCTTTAACAATGCAACAATATCTCGCCTCATCTCTATTGACTCTTTATCCCACTCCTAATATCTCTCTAGAGATAACCTTATTAATTTAATCATACTTTTTAGATCTTAGATCTACATCCCCAATAATTTATTTCTACAAAATAGTTGCAATAAATGGTATTGGAACAAGATCTAAATTAGAGGTGTTGAATCATTATAAGGTAAATGGGGTGATTTTTTTGTCTTCTTCAGGAAGAGGAATAATTTTGGATTTTTCCAGTAGCATTTTTTATTTCGGTTGGTTTCAAATTTTCAAGTTTGGTCTGTGTCTTTAATCACTCTTTTCATATGTATTTATACTCTATATAGAGATTTACAATATTTTGTTATGCCTATCTTGGGTTAGTCATCTGTTAAGGTTTTATACCTTTCTCCTGAATTTTTGTGAGTCATAGTCACTTTGGATTTTGGAAGCTCATTTACATGACTAATATGCATTTTAGGGAGATGTGATTTGATTTGAATATGCTAATACCTGTCTTTACCTATACTTTTTTAAGCGGTGTTTTACATTGTCTTTTCCCAATGTTGGATTATTTTCTGTGCCCAACTTGACTATGATCCTTTGTTAATTATTTAGGGATGTTTAACCCTAAAAAGATATAGATTAGGGTTATCTAGAGTTAAATTTGATATAGAAATGAATAATCACAAGGGTGATAATCAAATCTATAATAGGTTAATTAGATGCTAAACTCAGATATAACATATGTTGAATTCATTAAATTGAGCTAGTCTAAATATAATAAGTATAACTATGATATATATATAAATGACAAATAATTAATGTAACAACTAGTTTTGATGTTAATGTAGTTTATGAATCTAGAACATATAAGAAATAGATCAAAATAGGGTTTTGGAATAGTCACCAAATTCTAATTTAAGTGCATTTGGATTTGTGGACACTAGCAATAGCCTTGGATGATTGCATCGACACTACTATCTAAACCTAACATAGGTGTCTTATATAAAATACATGATGAAAAAGGATGTGACCACCTAGATGCTTATGGGTTTGTCTTCATCTTCATTCTAGTGCATTCATATCTGGGTCATGGACTGTATGCTCATTATGAAATTGTAAAATCTTAGTTCTTCATATTCATAGTGACCTTGGGGGAAAATGAGTTAGTGGGTATATGGTGTTGAGCTGACTCCAAAGACCCCTTTGTCAATGAGTGTTACTTACATAGACAATACTCTGAAGAGGGCCTTAGACTAATGTAGTTCTCCCCTATGTGTTAGCTTGTGTGTGAGTCATGTAATATGTGAAAAGCAAGTACAACAACGACCTAGCTTGTAACTTAAAAAATATACATCTTGGGCTTCTCTTTCAGTACTTTAGACTTGTATATGTGTTGTCCCTATGACTAATATGGAAATAAGATAAAATTGAGAAGATTTTCTCAATTGAATGCTTTTGATAAGTTGCCTTGGTCTCTTATGGTATTTTCTAGGTGTGAAATGAATGAAGGTTGATCTTGTATTTATATAAATCCCTTTGGAGAAGTAAATCACATTAAATCACTTAGGCTGACCATTATGATATGTTCCCTTTACAAACTGAATGACTTTAGGACATTAGACACTTGCATTGGAGCAAGATACCTACGTCGATGTAGGTGTCTATTTTAGATGATAATGTCTAGGGTACAATAAAATAGGTATAGATTTAGAACTTGTAGAGGTGGAATATAAGCAGGTTTCAAGCATTCTAGACAAGATAAAAGGTCTGGGTCATAAACATAAGGTTGATCAGACCAATAGATAGGCCAAGGGGCACAAGATAGAGAAAATATGAGACTTTCAAGAGAGGGAAATGTCCATAAATGAGAGAAATAACCAAGGTCTAAGTTTTCCAAGTATAAAATATTGAGGTGTTATATAATCCATAAAATAGTGTCTATATTCCCCCCCTGTAATTTAGTAATGAAATTTCTAGTTTAAAAGAAAGAAATGTGTACATGGGTTTATATAACACACATTGTCTTTGCATGAGCCCAACTTGAGTGCTTTACTGGTGACTAACCTACAATGAAGTATCAATGAATATAATCTAACATTGAAAGTATTAAAAAGATTGAAATTGAAAGAACAAGGTTTAGGAGTACACTTATGTATCAATATAACCACCTTGCCTATTGGAAAGTTAATTTGAAAAATATATATCATTGTAAGGATCTGAAACTAAGATTAGAGAATATGTGTGTGTGTGTGGAAAGTGCATATATCTAAGGAGTTAGAGAGAGAGATTATAAGGGAAAATCCCCAACCTTGGAGAAAAGGTGTGTCACCACTCGACAATTGAGATTAGCTCAAATATGTAACCCAATGATACTTATAACCTAGTGAGGCTGGATGATAAAATCAAGTCCAACCTATAAACTTGGTAAGATTGAGTGATTTAATCATCTCAACCATACCAAAAGTAAACCAATTACTATAGTATATTAGCTTAATATAGTTCATAATAGTTCATCCTAGGTATCAATGCATAAAAGTCCATGATATGGTAATAGTCCATAAAAAAGTTTTGAAATGTGAAAATGATTTAAATTTTGTAATATTACACGTACTTTTTTAACTTTTTATGGTTTTACTAATGTAAATCCTAAGTTAGATTAAAGGGTTGTGTTTACTAAATAAGTGAAATAATATGCAATAAATAACCATTGATTTGTTATATATTTTCACTTGTTTTGAATTTCTAAAAAATAATAAATAATATGTACAAATATAGAATTATCTAGAAAATGATTGTTGTAAAAGATTTGGTTACTAAAAACTAGGTTATAGACAGGTTTGAGTGTTGTCAACAAGGTCCCTCGGTCATATTATTCACTAGACAATAGCTCCCACCTAAAAAATAGTGCTATGTGGCTCTAGTGTCTTAAAAATGGTGCTAGTGTCCTCTTTGTATGATTGTTCCTATTTTTTTGGTGCACCTACGCCTGTGTTTTTGGGTTCTATTCCTACACACACAAATTTTGGAGCTCTATATTATGCCTAGACTATCTGATTTAATATGAAAATCCTAATCCTCCTTAAAAGTATGGCGTGAGCTAAAAATGTGTGTTCATTAGTAGGATAGGTTGGACATATAGTGTTTGGTGTAAGTGCAAATGCTATAATGATAATGGTCTTGAATGCCTTGAGTGTACTTGAGATTTTAAATATTTGTACTATGGGCTTAGGGTAATTGTAGATGGTACTATGTAGAATTAGGACAAAATAAGGATCAATAACCCTAATTTTGATCAACTTGTTTCTTATTTGAATATGTTTTTTACATTTATTTTCCATCTAGTGGATAGAGGTCTAATAGTCTTGTATTTATAGTGATTTTTAGCTTGTGTAGATAATAAAATATGCTAAGACTAACCTTAGGAGGGGCATACATTTGAAAATATATATGTTCAAGAGAGTTAGGGCAAGGGACACTAGTGCCAAATTGGGGACACTAGTGCCATGTGGCTCTAGTGTCCTTAATGTGGTGCTAGTGTCTAGTTGGAAGGTTGCTGGGCATAATGGGTTAAGATCTAGGAATGCATATTTAGGACTATGTTTGAGCTGATTGGATATGTTTATGGTCTACATAATGGATAGAAAAGTTTGATAAAGGCTCTAGGATAGGTCTATGGCTAAGCTGAGAATAGGATATCTCAAGTAACACTCTTAGCATCCAAAAACCACTTTTAAGTGATTATATTTCCCCCCACTTTATACTATAAATACAAAAAAGTGAAATGACTAGTATAAAGGAAAAAGAAGCATACCTGGACTTACCTAGGAAGTAAATCCCATGTAGTTGAGTGTGAAGCTGGGATAGTATATGTGAAACATGATCCAAAGTAATAACCTATAATGAAATGTGTAAAAACTAGTCTTTACTTAAGAATTTATCAAAAACAAAAGACTATGTTGAATAAGGTAACTGAGTAAAGCTGAGTAAATAGATAGGAAATAGGAAAGAAATGAATACACCTCATTAGGTATGCAAACCAATGCATGAATATAATTATAATCTATGTGTGTGCATGTACATAATGATCAAATCATTAAATACCTTCGACTAAGTGGATAATTTGCTCAATCCTCATGTGTAGGTGATCAAGAACTCAATCTAGTTTTGAATCCATCATTTCTCACCACTTCTTGATGGATCATGACCTGTGAATAGCTTGAATAGGACTGCAAGTGTGTCTAACCCTCTCATGTGGGTGGCTCAAGAACTCAAGTAGGATATGAATCCATCCTTGCCCACCTATGTGTAGTAGATGCATCTAAAAATAGACTACATAAAGTGTTGAAATTATCTAACTGGGTATATCTAACTATTTATGTCATATCCACATCCACTTGGGTACATTAGGAAGATCTAGGCCACTCAGGAATGCCAATCACTGTAGATGGAATAAGGCATGAAATTGGTGGCAACCTAGAATAAGATAGAAAGTGTATAAAACATAGATAATGACATGGAGTTTTCCATTCTATTTGATCAACATGTGTGTAACTGAGCATATGGAAACTATGTGTTGTGCATATGCCCTCAATTTGATATATGAGTATACTGATTCTATACTGAGTATGCAATTGTTGTATCTATGTATCTAAACTAAATGTGGGAGTGATCATGCTATGAATTACTCTTCCAATCTAAGAAAATAGTATGAATATAAGCTAAATGTGAGTGTATCTAAGTAAAATATTAACATAAATATCAAACCTATAATTATATCTATGCAAATCTGTACAATACTTGGTTTACTATTCTAGCTAATCTAGACTGCCCTATAATTAGGGCTACTAGACAATATCACCATGTAGTGGAAAGTAATTCCCTATGGTGCTAGTGTCCTAATCTAGGTGTTAATGTCTATTTGGTATAAAATCTAAGTGACTAAATTATTTTTTGAGTCCCTGTGTTTTCTTATGTCTAATTTTTGAAATTGAGCATGTGTGTTGAAAATAATCTATGAATAATAATGTAAGAGCTTGATCTATGTGACAAACCCTTATGAATTCCCACTTTTTTGAGGGTATTTATGGAACCTATGCAATAATTATCCTCAAAATAAAATATCTCTATAAAATGTGTTAGCTGGAGCATATATGATAACTACATTATATTTCAATATAATGTGCAAACATAACATCAAAATGTAAGAGTATCTGAGCATAAGTACGTAATGTAATATGTATGTTATATCTAGAATTGCACAAGGGTGTCAAGATATATGTAATCAATGTGTATAAAAACAAATATGAGTAGCTACCTAGGGGGATGGGTCATGATATCCATCACGACACCTAAGTAGGAAGGGTAGATGCATGAGGTCCCTCATGGCATCAAAAACTAGTGTGTGTAACAAGCAAAGACAATTGTCATGGTGGAGATGCATACAAGAAAGAATACTTAAAAAACACATGAGGCACATAAAATTAGTCCAAGGGGTCACAATACAAGGGACATGGGCACATACCACTAAACTAAGAATAAAAGATGTACAAGGACATGTTCAAATGTCCACATACACAATCAACAAGAAATTTGGTATAGATCCACATAGAAGGAAATGTTTGAATGTCCACATATACAATAAATAAAAGACACATAAGGGACATAAGCACATGTCCAAGGCATGCATACATAGAAGTGGCATAAAGACAAACAATAATGGCATATACAAATACCCTCAAAATAAAAGAAGCATAGGAAATACAATCAAGTCTAAACTAAGAAAGATAG